>CM021104.1:141257168-141361252 GCA_007115665.2 Sequoiadendron giganteum
CCCTAATGATTTATACATATAAATATATAGAATAATCCTTGAATCATAAACATAATTCTTTATTAGAATACAAAGTTCCAAACCAGCTATATATCATAATATATATATATATATATATATATAGTATAATCAAAGCTATTGTATTCAAACCTTCAAAATGGAAAACATATATACCTATATACTCTTAACGGTGCAAATATAAATACATATATTAATAGTTGAATGCATTTTTAAATACTACACTTAACATAGCTACAAAGATGGAATGTTAATTATGGTAAATACATTTAGTTATATACAAAGTATGCAACTCGAATTCCCAAATACCCTTAAGGTAACAATTTAAATGATATTTTGGTTTATCAATTACATTTCATATTACACCCCACTATGAAGCCACCAAACAATTTTATGCTTTTATATTATTAACATTGAGAAAACATAGCCAATGCGATATAGTTTACATGAAAGGTATATTTAGGTTATCAAATTTTAAAGTCACAAATAATAGAATCCCAAACATCATACTAAATGACAGAGAGAGGTAGATGATGGAATTAGGGAGATTATTTAAACCTCTACAACATTCTATTTTCAAGTACTCCAGATGTGACGAGTTGCTAACAACATTAGGGAGGTTGTTTAAACTTATTGTTGAATCCCTCTTATGCTATTTTTGTCCTTGATGTCAATTTGTGATACTCTAGCATCTTGATGGTTACTTTCTCATTTGATTTGCTTTTATGTCTAGCACATTTACTTCATTGATTATATTATCTTGGTGGCTCTCATATTTTGGCTCCGTGTGCAGATCTCGGTTGAGTTCTTATACAGGTTGATTAATTATGGCTTGATCAATTACAAGCATCTTGAAATTAAAACATGTTCTTGATATTCATCAAAGGTATATTGCTCTATTTTTTAGTTATTGGCATGGGTTTGAGAAACAATCTTGTTAATGTTTGGAAAATTATAAGGTGATCATTATTGTGTTAATGGAATTATGAACTTTACATGAAATTAGCCTTTATTATAC
The DNA here is from genome assembly GCA_007115665.2 of Sequoiadendron giganteum. Lineage (NCBI taxonomy): Eukaryota > Viridiplantae > Streptophyta > Pinopsida > Cupressales > Cupressaceae > Sequoiadendron > Sequoiadendron giganteum. The sequence goes on from CM021104.1 coordinate 141,258,205, forward strand.
TTCACAAGGCTTTGGAAAGTATGTTACATTGCAATCTATATGGCATTGAATTTTATAAGGTGGCAAATCGGCTTTGGTCAAAGGTAAACAAATTATCAAAGGTTAACATTTATTTGGGCTGATAGAGGGTATAAAAATTACCATGTTACCACTGACAGTTAAGCGGGTAATCACGGTAGTGCGGTAAAACAAGTTAGTGGCAAGCATAATAGCTACCACTACACTGCGGGCTATCATCAATTAAACCACAGTTGTGTGGTGTGAACCACCAATGGCAAGCAAAACTGCTACTGCTACACCGCAGGTAGTCACTAGTGAAACCGCAATAGTGCGGTGGAAACAGTTAGCGGTTAAATTGGAGCTACCACTGTACCGCAAGTAGTCCAAAGTGAGACCGTGGATGGGTGGTAAATGATGTGGTAATAATTAGTGTTAGCTACTATTGTACCGTGGGTAGTCCGAAGGATGGTTGGGGTTGTGCGGTAAGGAAACAAATGTCAATTTATTCCAGTCGGCATGCATGTCGTGGATCTTTTTGCTGATTTCAAAGTGTATTATGCGGTTTTGATTTATTAATTTTTTTTGTCCTCTCAGACTCCAAATGTTATCATATTATGCAAAGGATTTCTTGTGGAAAATTGGGAAAATCTTTATGCTTCATTGTTCGAGGTTTTGGAACCCTAATCGTGTTGCCTCCATGGAATCTCTCTCTCGGTCGTTTCACTATGAATATGACTGTATTTTTCTACAACTCTTGGACAATGAATGGAGAAGATTGAAATACCATCACCATGGTCATTTCTCTTGTTAGGTTCTTGGCATCGAGTGAATACTCGAAATAGCAATGTGGCTCGGGTTGCTCAGCTACTCTACAGTTATGGTAAATTGCTTATGGAAAAGTCTTTTTTGGTCCTCACAAGTATTCATATATTTTATCTTTACACAACCATTACCTTCTCTGATAAGGCTAATAAGGGATAAGTGTTTTCTTCTATATGGAAGTTGAAGAGTTGGTTTATTGTGGATCTTATTATGTTTTATTTTTAGCATTGCTTGTGTAGGCTGCTTGAGAGAACAGGTTTTAGTCTGACTTCTATATTTACACAATGCATGAGTGCTCCAGTGAGAAGATCTTATTCAAAATGATCTTTCCCTCATAATCATGGTAACATCTATCACTTTTTCTCAACTATAGCATGGTAACTTGATATTCATCTTGGGGTAATTCCTTGAAAGTGAAAAACGAGCAATTGTTGTAACTCTTCTTGGGATGCAATGATGAAAATATAAAAAGAGGAGAATGAAGAGATTAGGGCTTAATCATCTTTGATAAACCTAAAAAGAAACAAGGGAAGTTCTACTTTTTTTTAAGTGAGGAAAGAGGGTAATGTAAATGATGCTAAAAATTTGGAAAACACAGTGTGTAGTCGGTTTTGTAGTTTTTGTATGGAAAAAGGTTGAAAATCAAATAGTGAGAAAAGAAAGAAAACATATATCATTGTAATATAGTTTGATGAGAATTTGTATTGTGATAGTGATAAGATTTTCCTCAAGCTGTCTTAAGGCTTGATGATGGGTGGAACATTGAAGAGTCACTCTTGACTTTTGAGCATTCTACACATTGTCTATCAAGAGGCACTTGACAGAAATCAAGAGAAACAGAGAGATCATCGGTATCATTATATGTTCTTTTGAAAAACACAAAAGGGGTTGGTGCTCCTTGAGTCGGTGCTCAGAAATCAGCCTTTGAGGCATTGTCAAAATAATGATTTGAAATGAAAGCTTGAAAAAGGCAGGAGGTTCAGGAGTGTTTTTTCTACCCCAGGAGTTTTTTCCACTCGACATTGTGTCTATTTGTGTCTCTATGATTCATTTTCTTCAGTGCTTTACTGCTTTAAAATGCAATGTTACACTACTAATTTCAATTTATATGATTGCATTCGAATACATAAATGATTCTATCATTGACAAATGATAACATATGTATGATTCTTTTCAGTTTCATTTAAATTTTCTAAAGAAGTTATAAACAGTGATTCACCCCCCCCCCCTCTCAGTGTATTTTCACTCCAACAATTGGTATCAGAGCCTAGGGTCCTCTGATAGGTCTTTTCAACCTAGTATTGATTATGGACTTGGAGTCTATTCAAAATATCTCAAGCTCATGAAGGTACTTCCATGAATAGAGCTCCCTTATTTGATAGAACTGATTATGTATTCTGGAAAATTAGAATGGAGACTTATTTAACTTCTATTGACCTAGATGTCTGGAGCATAGTATTATTTGGGTACACTATACCAGCTACTTTGCCAACTACTTCTGATGAAAAGAAAATATTTGAAACCAATGCAAGAGAAAAGCATTCTCTTCTATGTGCTCTGACTAAAGATGTCTTCATCAAAGTCATGCACTATAGTCCAACTAGGGAAATCTAGACTAAACTTGAAACTATCTATCAAGGAAATGAAAAGGTAAAATAGTCTAAAGTCCTCACTTTAAAACATCAGTTTGAAGAATTAAAAATGAGGGGCAATGAAAAGGTAGCTAACTAATTTTTGAGATTTGATGAAATAGTAAATGCCATGAAGGGTCTGGGAGAAGAAGTCAAGGAGTTTGATGTTGTAAACAAGGTCATCGGAACCTTACCAACAAAATTTGAAGCTGAGGTATCTACTCTAGAAGAGAGGAAACACTTTGCCTAGCTTACCCCTGACAGTCTACAAGGCACTTTGACTGCCTATGAAATGAGGATTTGTAAAAACAACACCAGTACAAAGGAATCAACATCTAATGCTGAAAGGAATGAAAGGGATGAGCTCTTTGAATCAACATTTTTTGATTCCAAAGAATCCCACTTTGTGAGGAAACTCAAAAAGGGTTTGGGAAAGTATAAGGGAAAACTTCCCTTCAAATGCTTTAACTGTGGAAAAATAGGCTACTTTGGTGCAAAGTGCCCCTATGGTGACACAAACAGTGATAATGAAAAATCTGAGAAATTTTCCAAGAAAAAGGCTTATAGACCCACACAAAAATTCAATTTCAAAATGAAGAAAAGCCTATTCAACAAAAATGAAACAAACTCTAAATTTGAAGATTCTTTAGATGAAGAGGGTGAAAATATATTCATGGCTGAAATCACTCAGCAAGAAGAAACCAACAACAATGATGTTGAAGAAGGTGAAGTAGACCTTGAAGATGAACTGAAATGTGCTCTAAAAGAGCTAAGGAAACTTAAAAAACAAATGCGTGCTCAAGAGAAAAATTTTGCTCAAGATCTTGAACAAGAGCAACTCATAAATCTTGAGATAGTCTCATTGAAAACTCAACTTGAAGAATCCAAGAGAGTTGAAGATTGTGTTTGTATTGGCATAAGCTTTAAAGATTCAAAAATTAAGAAACTTGAACATGAGATTGTTGAGCTTAGGAAGACCATTGAGAAATATGAGAGCACTCTTAAACTAAATGACATGCTCAGTAAACATAAACTGAACAAGGACAAAATAGGTATTGGTTTTCTGAAAGGTGAATGTTCAAATGATAGTGCAAAAAATAATGTTGTTGCTGGAAACAAAAGTGTTGAACTCAAACATCCTGATTCTGACAAGAATCGTGGTTATCATTTTAGGAGCAACAAAATGGCTTATAATTCCCACCCTTTATTTTATGGGTATTGTTATTTCTACAACAAATTTGGTCACAAGGTAAACTCTTGTAGATTTTTGAATTCTAGAACTCCTAGATTTGGTTTTAGGAAGAATCATGGTTTTGTAAGGCAGATTAGATGTTTCACATGCAAGTCCTTGGGTCATTCTGCTAAGCAATGTAATGCTGATCAACAGAATAAACAGTAGAAAACTAAAAAGGTTTGGAGACCTAAAGCTATCAACAACATAAAATAGACTATGCTTGTTCAAACTGCTTTCCACTCCAAGAAAAAGGAATTATGGGTCTTGGACAGTGGTTGTTCAAATCACATGACTGGTGATAAAGAAAATTTAACTAATCTTGAAGACTATGTTGGTGGATATGTAAAGTTTGGTGATAACTCTAGAATTCAAATCAAAGGTAAAGGTTCTCTTTTCTTAAATGAAGCCACTCCTATTTACAATGTGTACTATGTAGAAGGATTAAAACATAACCTCCTGAGTGTCAATCAAATCTATGACAGTGGCTATCAAGTCCTGTTCACTTCATAGGGATGTGAGATTAAAAACCAGTCTGGAAAAGTTGTTGTTGCTAGAAGAAGGACCAAGGGAAATGTATACAGCTTACTTGACACCTCTAGACATGAAAACATTCAAGGTGTGCGCTTGATGAGTCATTTTGAAGAAAGCTAGATGTGGCACAAGAGACTAGGCCATATTAATTTTGACAATATGGCTAGAATTAGCAAAAATTAGAATGTAAGAGGTCTGCCCATTCTTAGAAAGCCTGATAATGTTGTTTGTAAAGAGTGTCTCAAAGGAAAGAAAACTAAGGTAAGCTTTAAATCCAAGAAACACTCCTCCACTAGACCTCTGCAACTTGTTCATACTGACTTATGCGGTCCTACAAGGACTAGATCCATCAATGGTGAGAAATATTTAATATTTTTTGTTGATGATTACTCTCATATGGTATGGGTTACTTTTCTCAAGCACAAATCTGAATATTTTGATCATTTTAAAATTGAAATGTCTAAGATCTAAAAAAGGTGGTGAATTCACCTCAAAAGAATTTATAGACTATTGTGACAAACATGGCATAAAGAGACAGTATGTTGTTGCCAGAAAACCCCAATAGAACAAGGTTGTTGGGAGAAAGAATAGGACTGTAAAAGAAATGGCAAGAACTGGTTTGAATGAAGCAAATCTGCCAAACATGTACTAGAAAGAAGTTGTTCATACAAATGTCTAAATTTTGAATAGAGTCCAGATCAGAAAGAAATCAAATTTCACTCCATATGAACTATGGTATGGTAAATTTGCCTCAATTAAATATTTCAGAATATTTGGCTGCAAGTGTTTTATCAAGAGAGATGATGAAAACTTAGGCAGTTTTCAATCTAAAATAGATGAAGGTATTTTCTTGGGATACTCTACTCATAGCAAAGCCTTTAAATGCTTTAACAAAAGACTGAACAAAATTGTTGAATCTGTTAATGTCAAATTTCATGAAAATATGCTTTTAGATGTTGAACCTATGTAGGATGATGAAGAGGACGAATTTGAACTTGATATAATTTCTGAAGGCTTTGAAATTGCAAATCTTGAAACTAAACCAGCAAGTCCTAAACTTGCTAAAGAAAACTATGAAGATGCTAAAATCAGTTCAGAAAAATGTGAAACCAAAACTCCCTCAAAATCTCTTGCTAGAAATCATCCTAAAGATATGATTATAGGAGATAGATCAGCAGGAGCCCAAACAAGGAAAAGAACAATCAACTATGGTGAAAAAGCTCCCATAGCTGAGCTTACTGCATTTTATTTAATCACTCAGTTTGAGCCCAATTTTTTTGATGAAGCTTTAATTGATGAATGCTGGATTATTGTAATGTCAGATGAAATCAATCAAATTGAGAAAAATCAGACTTGGGAGCTTGTCCCAAGACCAGATGACAAAAATGTCATAGGAGGCTAGTGGATCTTTAGAAATAAACATGATGAAAATGGTCATGTTATTTGCAACAAGGCTAGATATGTTTGCAAAGGATATGCTCAGCAAGAAGGTATTGACTTCGGTGAAACCTTTGCACTAGTTGCTAGGCTTGAATCAATTAGAATTTTCTTGACATATTTTGTTTTCAAAATTTTTACTATATATCAAATGGATGTAAAAACTGCCTTTTTGAATGGGTACTTAGAAGAAGAAGTTTACATAGAATAGCCTGAAGGTTTTATCTGTAAAAACAAACCCAATCATGTCTACAGGCTAAAAAAGGCTCTATATGGCCTAAAAAAAGCTCCTAGAGCTTGGTACTCCAGATTGGACAGTCACTTACTGTCAAAATTTTTCATTAGAGGGGGAGTAGACAATAATTTGTATGTTAAAATTGAAGGATCTAACATTCTTGTTGTTGAAATTTATGTTGATGACACCATTTTTGGGTGCAACAGTATTGCCTTGAGTAAAAAATTCTCACAAATCATGGAATATGAATTCAAAATGTCTATGTTGGGAGAACTGCCATTCTTCTTAGGTCTTCAGATTTCACAATTTGAATCAAAGATATGCAAAAGAAATGTTAAAAAGGTTTCAAATGGATGAAAGTCACCTTGTTAGCACTCCCATGGCTACAGGCTATAAAATTAGCAAGGTTGATGACTCTCTTGCTGTCAACCCAATTGACTATAGGTCAATGATAGGAATCCTTTTATATCTAACAGCCTCAAGACCCGACATAATACAAGTTGTTTGTATGGTTGCTCGATTTCAGTCTTCTCCTAGAGAATCTCACATTAATGTTGTTAGAAGGATTCTAAAATATGTTAAAGGCACACTTGATTATGGGATTTGGTACCTTAGGAGCAATGATTTTTCATTAGTTGCATATACTGATGCTGACTAGGCTGGTTGTCTAGATGATAGGAAAAGCACCAATGGTGCTGATTTCTTTCTTGGTGACAGGATGGTAGCATGACACAAAAAAAACAAGACTCTGTCTCACTCTCTACTGCTGAAGCAGAATACATTGTTGCCAGTTCATGTTGCACTCAGGTAATCTAGATGTCACAGACATTATTAGATATGGGTATTGAAATTCCAAAACCTATTACAATTCTATATGATGATACCAAAGCAATCAATATCTCAAAAATCCTATAATGCACTCTCGCACCAAACAAATTGCTATTAAGTTTCATTTTCTTTGTGAGAAGATGCTGGCTAACAAGGTATCTATGCAATATGTTCCTACACAAGCACGGGTTGCTGACAATTTTACAAAACCATTGGCTAAAGATACTTTTGAAAGATTTCGATCTAGATTGGGAGTTGTCTCTCAATCTCTATTATCTTAATCAATTTATCTTGGTGTTAGGGGGAACTAGTCAACTCTTCATGCAGCTCATTCTTGCTGCTTAAAGGTTACATCTACAACTTGTTGAATATTCACTGTAGTCTCTGGTTTCTCTAGTTTAGCTTCCCTTTATCCTTGTGTCAAAAAGGGGGAGAATTATGTGCATTTGGTTACAACTCATTATTTGGTTTGGTGGCTCAATTTTTCCATCAAGGACAAAGCGGAAGTTTGTTGGATCCCTCTTGTGCTATTTTTGTCCTTGATGTCAATTTGTGATACTCTAGCATCCTAATGGTTACTTTCTCAGTTGATCTACTTTTATGTCTGGCACATTTACTTCATTGATTATATTATCTTGGTGGCTCTAATATTTTGGCTCCATGTGCAGACCTCGATTGAGTTCTTCAACCGGTTGATTAATTATGGCTTGATTAGTTACAAGCATCTTGAAATTAAAACATGTTCTTGATATTCGTCAAAGGTATATTGCTCTATTTTTCAATTAGTGCCATGGGTTTGAGGAACAATCTTGTTAATGTTCAACAAATTATAAGGTGATCATTATTGTGTTAATGGCATTCTGAACTTTACATGAAATTAGCCTTTATTATACTTCACAAGGCTTTGGAAAGTATGTTACATTGCAATCTATATGGCATTGAATTTTATAAGGTGGCAAATTGGCTTTGGCCAAAGATAAACAAATTATCAAATGTTAACATTTATTTGGGCCGATAGCAGCTATAAAACTTACTACGTTACTACTGATAGTTAAGCGGATAACCGCGGTAGTGTGGTAAAAGAAGTTAGCGGCAAGCATAACAACTACCGCTACACTGCAAGCTGTCATCAGTTAAACCATAGTAGTGCTTTGTAAACCACCAGTGGCAAGCAAAATTGTGGGCAGTCAATAGTGAAACCGCGGTAGTGTGGTGGAAATAGTTAGCGGCTTACATGGAGCTACTGTTGGTTGGGCGGTAAATGATGCGGTAATAGTTAGTGTTAGCTACCGCTGTATCATGGGTAGTCTGTAGGGTGGCTTCGGTTGTACGGTAAGGAAATAGATGTCAATTTATTCCAGTCAACTTGCATGTCGTGGATCTTTTTGCGGATTTCAAAGTGTATTATGTGCTTTTGATTTATTTTTATTTTTTTGTCCTCTCAGAATCCAAATGCTATCATATTATGCAAGGAATTTCTTGCAGAAAATTGGGAAAATATTTATGCTTCATTGTTCGAGGGCTTGGAACCCTAATCTTGTCGCCTCCATGGAATCTCTCTCTCGACCATTTCACTATGAATTCGGCTGTCTTTTTCTGCGACTCTTGGACAACGAATGGAAAAGCTTGAAAGACCATCACCATGGTCATTTCTCTTGTCAAGTTCTTGGCATCGGGTGAATACTCAAAATAGAAATGTGGCTCGGGTTGCTCAGCTACTCTACAGTTATGATAAATTGCTTATGGAAAATTCATTTTTGGTCCTCATAGGTACTTATCTATTTTATCTTTATATAACCATTACCTTCTCTGATAAGGCTAATAAGGGATAAGTGTTTGCTTCTATATGGAAGTTGAAGAGTTGGTTTATTATAGATCTTATGCTATTTTTTTTTTAGCACTGCTTGTGTAGGCTGCTTGAGAGAATAGGTTTCAGTCTGACTTCTATATTTTCACAATGCATGATTTCTCTAGTGAGAAGATCTTATTCAAAATTATCTTTTCCTCATAATCATAGTAACATCTACCATTGTTGCTCGACTATAGCATGGTAACTTGAAATTCATCTTGGGGTAATTCCTTGAAAGTGAAAAATGAGCAATTGTTGTAACCCTTCTTGGGATACAATGATGAAAATGTAAAAAGAGGAAAACAAAGAGATTAGGGCTTAATCATCTCCCATAAACCTAAAAAGAAACAAGCGCAGTTTTGATTTTTTTTTAGGAAAGAGGGTAATGTAAATGATGCTAAAAAATTGGAAAACATAGTGTGTAGTCAGTTTTGTAGTTTATGTATGGAAAAAGGTTGAAAATCAAACAGTGAGAAAAGAAAGAAAACATATATCATTGTAATGCAGTTTGATGAGAAGTAGTATTGTGATAGTGATAAGATTTTCCTCAGGCTATCTTAAGGCTTGATAATGGGTGGAACACTGAAGAGTCATTCTTGACTTTTGAGCGTTCTACACATTGTCTATCAAGAGGCACTTGACAAAAGTCAAGAGAAACATAGAGATCCTCTGTATCATTATATGTTCTTTAGAAAAAACACAAAAGAGGTTGGTGTCTCTAAACAAAGGGGTTGGTGCTCCTTGAGTCGGTGTTCAGAAATCAGCCTTTGAGGCATTGTCAAAATAATGATTTGAAATGAAAGCTTGAAAAAGGCAACAGGTTCAGGAGTTGTTTTTCTACCCCAGGAGGGTTTTCCACTCGGCATATCTTGTGTCTATTTGTGTCTCTATGATTCATTTTCTTCAGTGCTTTATTGCTATAAAATGCAATGTTACACTACTCATTTTAGTTTAAATGATTGCATTCGAATACATGAATGATTCTATCATTGACAAATGAGAACATATGTATGGTTCTTTTTAGTTTCAGTTAAATTTGCTAAAGAAGTTATAAACACTAATTCACCCCCCACCCCTCTCAGTGTATTTTCAATCCAACACTTATACACTCTCTAAAGCCTAAATACTTCAGCTGTGATAGGTTGCAAATGGTATTAGGGACATTATTTAAATTTATGCACCCTCCAAAGTCTAAATAATGCATCAAAAATAGTTTTTCGAAGGTTTCAGGGAGACTATTTAAATTTATACATTTGTTATGAGAAATAACCTAACGCCACTGGAGGAAGAAATAAAGGGTTGGAAGCCATTGAATAGTAATGAAAGGGGTTGAAATTAGGTAGTTCATGAAGCATGTAAATAGAAGTTACCTTTACCCTACTAGTGTTTTCTTCCACTCCTGCATAAATCTTGTTACCTTCTTCTCCTCCCAAAAATAGCCACCTTCTTGACTTCACAGCCTTTGCCAACATCCTTCTTGCCTGTACCCAAAAAAAATGGGGGCCTTTTATTTTTTTCTTCCCCCGTCCAAAAATGTTTGTTGGGAGAAAAATGCCAAAAAAGTGTAAAAAGAGACAAGGCAAGTGGATGGATTTCTACTCGCATGCAAGAAAATTTGGATTAAAGATAAGGTAAATGTAGTGCTTAACAAAATCCTCCAATGGCTGCTCACCCAGAGAGATATGCATGCAAAAAAGTAAAATATGGAAGCTTAGACAAGGCATGTGTACAATTTAACAGATGCCTCCTAGACATGTGGCCCCAAGGAATGTCATCTAAAAAAACAATTCCTAACTCTTTTCTACTAATGTTTTGGCTTAATATTTTATAACTCTATTTTATATAAAGTTGAATCTCCTCTTAGTATATAAATATTATTTTCTTTATAGTTGTGTTAACCTTTTAAATTCTTTTATATCATAATTGCAATACATTAAAATTAATGAATTAAATACACATTACAAAAAGTATATATATAATATTGATTGTAATATTTGTATGCAATAATATCTATTATTTAATTGATTATCTTCATTATGCATTTACCCCTCAAGAAATAACATTATTACTAAACTTGAGCTTCTTTTTAAGTTAATTGCTAATTTTAATACAAGAATATATTTATTATTATTTTTATTCAAAAAATCATTTAAATATTATTAATGGTGACGAAAAATTATTTAATCAAGTTAATAATAATATCAATATAGAAATTTAATTTAATTAATTGTTTAAACATAGCTAATAGCATTTTATGTTTTCTAAAAACTCCTATAACATAATAAACCACAAAATCATGAATAAATACTTACACAAATTTCCAAAATGATCGATACGAAGGGGCGCTACATCCTCCCCCCCTTAGCATCAACTTGCTCCTAGAAGTCACATATTGACATAAACACACACAATCATATGCACAACAACACAATGAAATAACAACTAAACCAAATAATTAAAACAACATCAATTAAACAAGCATGATTAATCGACTCAAAACAAAACGTTACGAAAAAGACAATGGGGTCACAAATAGATGGCATTGTCAAACGTAAAGACGGGGTGAAAGACTAGGACGGGGAAAATTTCTTGTCTACTCTGGTTTCCACATTATACCCATTGGGATTATAGGGCACGCTCAAACCTGATAGTGCAGGTGGAGTCGATGCCCAGTACTTGCAATTCCTACATAAAAGAAAACATTGAGCAACCTATATATATCCAATAACAAACACACTATGAGAGGAAATCACAGTGTATTAGGGCACTCACAAATGAGTGATGCTACACCATTCCCCTCACCAAGACCTCAAAAAGTAACAACAAAATTGAGTACAATACTAACATCATTAAGCAATTACTAAACATTTGCATAACTACATAGTACATCAGAAACATCCGAACATAGCAACATAGTCATCCAAGAAAACTAAACCGTTGCCATGAGGCATGTGTGTAACACTAAAATATAAAACTTGGAAGCTTCAAAAATAAACACCAAGAACCAATTTCCTCAACAACATCAAAAATTGAACAACACTCCCAGAGGCAACCAAACAAGGGAAAATAAATAGGTAATGTAGGAGAGTGTCATCGCATGGCCTTACATGGATTATCTAGACAACCTATCATAAGGTACCGCTTCCATCTATGGTTATCCTGGTTGTGTATCTCAAGGCGCCACTCCATAGGGTGACTCATGTGGTACCACTTGCCTTTTGTGAGGACAAGGCAGTGATCTTACTAACCAGGTCTTCTCATTCCATCCTTAGCCTGAGAAAGAAATAATGGAATGAGTGAGGCTCATAATTAATCTTGTTTAGTGTTTAACTACCCAAACCCACTAGTTCATTAATTACATTATCACTTGTTTAGGAGAATCTTTCATGGGTTACCCTAACAACCCCTTTGTGCGTCGGACCCCAATGAAGAGCCACTCTCCCTATGACACCAAAACTAAATACAAGCATGGGGTGTACCTCATCTCAAATAAAAATCAAAGTGTACATAACTCACAACATGTGAGTCTAGAACCATCTCGCAAACCCATTCCATAACACTGAAACAAAAACAAATGAGGTACCACCCACAAGAACTCAATATCAAAAATAAAATCAATAATTCATAAAGGTCCAACCAAGGGAAATCAATATAAATTAAGTTCACTATTGCCTCTGGAAGCCTCAAACACCAAAAATCCACAAACTCCTACTGAAGGAATTCAAACTCTTTGGGTTCCCAACCATCTCAAAATATGACTACAAGAAGGTCAATAAATAAAATCTCCTCAATTAGAATTATCACAAAAGGAAGACACACATCATGGGATTACAAAATGACTATATAAGTTTCATAATCACAAATCAACTAGTGCAGAGTAAATAAGACAATATCACAACAAAATTAGAAGCCAACACTTTTAAAAGATCATCATCTTCATATAAGACCGAACAAAATAACCAATAGCTAAGTCTATTGACATTTCATCCAAGAGAGGCATGATGACAATCAAATAAGTAATAGCAATTTTATCCATGATCTCAAACTAAAGCTAACAATGAGTTCAACATTCAAATAAGCTATTTACTTGATCAACATAAAATATTATATACCGATACTTCAAGAAAACTCTATTATCCAAGAAGCAACCATTCCAAATCCATAGGGTTAAAGCTTCACTATACAATAATGCTACACGGGCTATATGAAAGTAAGGTTCACAAAGACCATTTACGGTGTAACCTACCGCTACATTAGAAAAAATCTAACTAATTTACAATGATCACTCATCCAACAAACTATTAATAAGTTATACAACCAATATATAAATATCTAGCTAGCAAAAGGCAATAATCTTACTATCTCAATTTCTATCTTCACTAATATTCTTTTATGAAATCAAACTTAATTAGAGAAATCAAATATTAAGTAGCACAATTTCAACTTCAATTATTCCCTTATAATATCATTTCTTTTAAGCTACCAATTGGGTCAATTTATTTAAAGGATTCTTAAATATTTTCAAATACCTAACTAAACCAACATAACCACTAACATTCTTCAACCCCTACACAATCCTGTTTACATCATTAACTTGTAAACATTGAACAAGCATTTATATATTGATAATCCACAAATGCATGCATATAAGTTTATACATGTATAAATTTCCTTTACTTAATCTTTCCCCAATTACTCACTTGAATAAATAGAAGTATTTTAATAAATAACCTTTTAGGCCTTCCTAAAACATTTCCTCTTAATCAATAACCCTTAAGGAAGATCACTTTGTATATATTTATCATGGACAAAAACTTCACCTAAGAGCAACTTATAAGAAAGACATTTTTCAATGCCCTGTTCACTAACTTCATAGGACATTAATGATCTTTTAGAATGAAAGATTAATCTACAAATCTATTAGTTTTCAAAAACTTTATCTACTGACATTGCAAAGTGAAAATCACTCAATAGAAAAATTTCACTAATTGCTATCAAGGGAGAAAAATTGACAATAATAATTTAACTATGTTATGGGAACGAAACAACTATTTATTTGTTAACTCACCTAACTACATGCTAGATCAGGGTTCTAATTTAGATTACCAAACACACTTGACAAATGGGAAATTAATTACTCTTCAATAATCTACCCCTTTTAACTATTCTTTTCAACCTTTTAATCATACGAATAACTATTCTTCTAACCAAATATCCCTTTTAAATTCATATAAGTAAATTAAGATCACCCAAAATTTATCCCTAATGATTTACATATAAATATATATCATAATAATTGAATCATAAACACAATCCTTTATTATAATACAAAGTTCCAAACGAGCTATATATCATAATATATATATATATATATATATTATAATCAAAGCTATTGTATTCAAACCTTAAAAATGGAAAACATATATACTTATATACTCTTAACAGTGCAAATATAAATACATATATTAATAGTTGAATGCCTTTTTAAATACTACACTTAACATAGCTACAAAGATGGAATGTTAATTATGGTAAATACATTTAGTTATATACAACGTATGCAACTCGAATTCCCAAATACCCTTAAGGTAACAATTTAAAGGATATTTTGGTTTATCAATTACATTTCATATTACACCCCACTATGAAGCCACCAAACAATTTTATTTTTTTATATTATCAACATTGAGAAAACATAACCAAGGCAATATAGTTTACATGAAAGGTATATTTAGATTATCAAATTTTAAAGTCACAAATAATAGAATCCCAAACATCATACTAAATGATAGAGAGAGGTAGATGATGGAATTAGGGAGATTATTTAAACCTCTACAACATTCTATTTTCAAGTACTGCAGATGTGATGGGTTGCCAACAACATTAGGGAGGTTGTTTAAACTTATACTCTCTAAAGCCTAAATACTTCAGCTGTGATAGGTTGTGAATGGTATCACAAAAATTATTTAAATTTGTGCACCCTCCAAAGTCTAAATACTGCATCGGAGATAGGTTTTCAAAGGTTGTAGGGAGATTAGTTAATTTATACATTGGTTATGAGAAATAACCTAATGCCACCGAAGGAAGCAATAGAGGGTTGGCAACCATTAAATAATAATGAAAGGGGTTGAAATTAAAATAGTGCACGAAGCATGAAAATAGAAGTTACCTTTACCCTACTGGTGTTTCCTTCAACTCCTACGTAACTCTTGTTACCTTCTTCTCCTCCCCAAAACAACCACCTTCCTGACTCCACAGCCTTCGCCAACATCCTTCTTGCCTGTGCCCAAAAAAACTGGGGGCCTTTTATTTTTTCTTCCCCCCTCCAGAAATGTGTGTTGGGAGAAAAATGCCAAAAAAAGCGTAAAAAGAGACAAGGCAAGTGAACGAATTTATACTTGCATGAAAAGAAAATTTTGAGTAGAGACAAGGCACGTGTACTACTTTACAAAATCCTCCAGTGGTCGCTCAACCAGAGAGATATGCATGCAAAAAATAAAATATGGAAGCTTAGACAAGGCATGTGTACAATTTAACATATGCCTTCCAGACA
Organism: Sequoiadendron giganteum; assembly: GCA_007115665.2. Taxonomy (NCBI): domain Eukaryota; kingdom Viridiplantae; phylum Streptophyta; class Pinopsida; order Cupressales; family Cupressaceae; genus Sequoiadendron; species Sequoiadendron giganteum. The sequence goes on from CM021104.1 coordinate 141,273,325, forward strand.
CGTGGCCCGAAGGAATGCCATCTGAAGAAACAATTCCTAACTCTTTTCTACTAATGTTTTGGCTTAATATTTTCTAACTCAATTTTATATAAACTTTAATCTCCTCTTAGTACATAAATACTATTTTCTTTATAATTGTGTTAACCTTTTAAATTCTTTTATATCATAATTGTAATAAATTAAAATTAATGAATTAAATACACATTATATATATATATATATATATATATATATATATATAATATTAATTTTAATATTTGCATGTAATAATATCTATTATTTAATTGATTATATTCATTATGCATTTATCCCTCAAGAAATATTATTATTACTAAACTTGAGGTTTTTTTTAAACCAATTTCTAATTTTAATACAAGAATATATTTATTATTATTTTTATTTAGGAAATCATTTAAAGATTATTAATGGTGACGAAATATTATTTAATCAAGTTAATAATAATATCAATATAGAAATTTAATTTAATTAATTGTTTAAACATAGCTATTAGCATATTACGTTTTCCACAAACTCCCATAACATAATAAACCACAAAATCATGAATAAATACTAACACAAATTTCCAAAACGATTGATACGGAGGGGCGCTACACATACATATAGGTATACATACATACATACATACACACATACATGCATACAAGCATGCATATCTACATACATACATACAAACATACATGCATACAAGCATGCATATCTACATACATACATATAGCTATACATTCATACATACATACATAAAGACATACATACATACAAAGATGTATTTAAACATGCATGTACATCAAACATACTTAACAAACTTGCACAAAAACAATTCCAAGCAAGACATAATGTGAGTTTGTGATAACATTCTTGCGTTATGTTAAGTTTGAGAAACATACAACATTTTGCAAGAAATAAGGAAAATACAAAATAAAATATGAGCATGTTATAACATGCTTGTATTATATCTTTCTTTGGGAATCCCCAAGCCTTAGGGTTGGGATTTTCTTTGGATTTCCAACCCTAAGGCTTCGAGTGCCTTCCCAACGTCCAAAGATGTGGTTTTTCATATTCTACAAGATTTCACATAATCTCATTCATGCTAACCATCAAATTTGCACGTATTTCAAGTTTGAGTAAATCCAACACCTAGGTAATGTTAGGCTCCCTCTTAACTATTTAATGATGTAATTTTTTTCACATTTTGACAATGTTAAGGTTTTCATCTTTAATTTATTTTGTTTGTGTGTCCATTTTTTGTCAAAAAATAGTGTTTGGTAATTTTTACTTTATTTTTTAACCATTCATTGAAATTATAAATAAATTACACTTCTATAAACTAGAATCCATTCTACACATATTTAAAAAATAAAATACAATTTATTTTCAATTATTTTAAAAAAGTTATAGGGGTAGCAGAACCAAAATTCTTTTTTTCAGGATGTGTCCACTTTGAAAATTAGTAAAAATTCAAATATTCATTACAATATTATCAGAAAAATCAGACATAAACTTCATGTTGTTAGCTAATTTCTCACCAAAGAGATTTTAAAAATACCGAAAAAATGTTAACCTTTTGAGGGAGCCACAAAAGACGCCATGTTATATTTTTTTGACAAAAACAACACCAATTTTTTTTGCTCCCTTTTTTGAACTCCTTAATCTCTACCATTTAAGAAAATAATTAGTAATTTTGGAAAGTGGACTCAGAGCACTATGAACATTTTTTTATGTTGCATCTTAAAATTTTGAGTGTAACTATCCTCAATTTCTCATCCAAAGGCAATATTTTTTTATTTTAAAAATAAACGTTGCCACTTAAGAATCATTTTTGGCCCCCCATCCTTTTGCATTTACCTAATTATATTTGGATTAATTTTCCCTAGGAAACTATAGTTGTGTCAAATTTTTTGATCTTGTTACCATCCTTGAGATTCCATAAATCACATCAACTTATGCTTTTATTCATCCTTCCATATCATATAGATGTTATCCTTTCCATCATACATGGGTGATCCCAAAATAGTGGTTTACTATTTTTGGCCAAACTAGACACTGAAATTATTATTTTTAACTAAATATTCACATTCAAGCACCTATAGTGGCTAAACCATGAGGAATTTGAAGATGATGCAAACTAGAGTCTCGTCACATTTTTTTTGTAATTCTAAAAATTATTTTTTCAATTTTTTTGGAATCAGATTACACTTCTTTTTCCATCTCCCACGGAAATTGGTTTTTCCATAAAATAAAATTTATAAAAAGTGACGCACATCGTTTAACACAACTTTTTTTCCATGAAGGATAAAATTATAATTCTTTTGAATTTAGATTTTTAACTCTCATATCTAGTGCTTCCAATTTGTTAGATAGTTTTTTATTGAACATTTTTTCTTTAGTCAAGTTTCAAAGTCAAACCAAGTACAACTCAGACATAGCGTGACCGTATAATGCATAACATTTTTTGTATATTTTGAAATTCAATTTTACTTTTTTGTTAGATAAAGGACTTCAATATTTGGTGCACTCATTTTTTTAATTTTTTTTGATAATCTTCTATTTTTCCACATGTGTGGAACAAAGACCTTCATTTTTGATGGAAAACCTATGTTGAATAAAACTATAAAAAAAATTACATAATGAAACCAAAACATTTTAAAATTATACTCATTGGATAGCTCATTTCAAAGACTACCATAATCATTTAAAATAATTTTTAAATGAATTCATTTGATCCCCCAAAAGGTAAATCAAAAGTGTTTTTTTATCAGCATTTTGATAGGTGTAAAGGAGACTCATTTATAGGTATGGTTTAAAACTAGCAAGGTTCTATCCATGGGGGTTTTATCTAAGGTGGTTTGATCAAATCCTATTCAATTAGAATCCTTAAAATGGAAATTTTAAAGGCTTAAATCATTATATTTTCTAAAAAAATGTAATTTCAACAAAAAATAGTTCTTCTCTAAAATTGTAAACCAGCTTTGTGGGATCACCCACATACTTCTCAGTCAACTTTCCATGACCATCTTATCATCAAGTGGAACATTTCCATTTGTGAAATTTTACATAGCAACTCATCATGATACACTGGAATTTTAAACCTCACCCAACCTTATCCTTATACCAAAATATGTTTCCCATGTTGCAACTAACCTATCTAGTATAGGTGCATATGTGTTGTCCTCCTTAGTCCTAATTTTTAAAGAATCTCTACAAACACCAAGTTTTCCATGATACCCTCAAGCTCACCACTATAGTAGATCAATTATTACCCACCTTTCACTAGGCCTTGATTTTTTTTCTTTTCTTTTTCACATCTCACCCCTTCTATCACACCTTAGATCTCTTTGTGAATCTAAATAGTCTCCAAACTTAGGGTAATTATCTAAGGTAGGTGACATCTTACTAAAAAATGTAGCTCTTACACTATATGAACTACCTTATTTTCCTCACCACACTTGAAATAGGTTCCCCTAAATATTTTTTTTCTTTTCCTCTAATATACATTATTCCTTGATAAGAATATTCTCAATTCTCTTTTTTAGTCTCTCAATGTTGAATATCTTATACTCTTTCATCTTTGTGGTAACTTTTATTATCTTCTATATTGTTACTTTAGCTACTACAATCATCTCGCCTATTTACATGATTCTTCATATCATCCCATTTCTCTCCATGATAGGTAATTTTGTCTTCTCTTCTATTATGGTATTGGTTACCTCTTAATTGACCTATTTGAGTTTCTCCCCTATTGTAGTATTGGTATTGGTTATCTCATCTTGATGTCTTGGTTCTTCTCCACTCTTTTTCTTTAGTAATTTTGTTAATGCTCTAATTTGAAATTTAGCTTATTTTTTGTTGAATTCCAACAAGTAGGCATCCTCTACTATATGGATATTTCACATAGCTAAATCATCTTAGATAGATTCCCTCAATCCATCAATATACTTTTCCACCATATTAACCTATTTTTCATGATGTCATGACCTACTTGTTAGTGGATATTAATATTCCTCAATAAATTATTTCATAGTCATCTCTCCCTATTGTAAATTATGTAGTTGCTTGAGTACTTCCAAGCAATAATTGACCAAAATAAAATTTTAGTTTAGCTTCTCCACCATTCGAGCCTTCTTCACAATGCTATAATTTACTTGTTTAATCCTATCCAACTAGAATTCCTTTTGGACACTATATTATTGAATTGAACTTTGAGCTTGGCCTTCAAAATTTTTATCATATACAAGTCTGTAATTTCCTCATAATAAATTTTTTCCTCCAAATCAATGATCCAATCGATTATATGTCTTCAATGTTCAATTTCCAAAAATAGTTTTGGATTTCCATTCTAGTCCTCATACTAATGATGAAAATAGCTTTCCACATTCTTTTCTCCTTACCTTTTCTACTGCTTACTAATTCCATAAGGTTGAATTATTTTTTTTCCTCATCACTCTTGATACCCTTAGGGTTAAGGTTCCTCTGATGATCTAATTATAGCACATCCATCTAATTATTCAATTAGGATTTCTCACCTTCTTTTTGGTGACATCTTGACAACAAAAAAATTAGTCAATGCTCTATCAACTCCCAATCTTTGTTAAATACCTCATTTCCAATTGACGTAGAGTAGGGGTGGAAAAATCCAAAATAATATAAATCAAGCAAACTTTCAATATCTAAACATTCATATGATGGTTTTCATTCATATGCTTCAATCTCCTTGTAGTACTTTAGATTGACTAAAATGGGTGCAACTTCCTAGGAATAATTGATCTCCAAAATATAAACCCATATTTGGATACCCTTTATGGCTTTATTCAAAATATGAAGAAACTATATATGATTACTTTGGAAGGAAAGTTTCAAAAATTGAGTGTTCTACTCTTGACTAGACTTGAAGTGGAGTAGAAAATTCCCGTTTTTTGGTCATAACTTTCAAACCAGACTTGATACCAAAAATATAAACATAGTTATAGATACCCATTTTGGCTTTATACAACATAATTAGAATTAGGGTAGGGATTTTTTAGAACACAAGACTCAAATTTGGATTGTTATCCCTCAAATTAGGCCTACTAGGGCTTCAGACCTGTTTTAGTAAAATGGATGCAACTTGTTGTAAACTTGATGAAATTACATGAAACCAATGCCAATAGATAATAGATCCATAAATTTTCCAAAAAAAAATGATTTGGAGTTAGTATGGGATCGTACAGATCTGTAATACATCAAAGAACAACAAGTAAATGTTCAAAAATGCAGAAAATAGAGGTATTTTTATTGCTTCAACTTCTAGACCTTCAACCACCTTACCCCCCAACCATGTTTTTGACCTTACAAATACTTTTAAAAAATTTAAAACCATTTTCCAATGGTTCTCAACCAACTTTTCAACTTACAACCATTCCAATTCCCTCATTTACAACTTACGACTCTCCATATTCCATATTTTTGCAACTTTTACAACATTGGAAACATTTGTGCAAATTTTTACAATTTTTGCATCTAGACTCTAACCAATTACCAAGAACACTAATTGTACCTTAAAAGACATTAAATGGTCTTTCTAGACCTTATTACATGGAAGAACGTCAAACAAAACCAAAATGCTAATTTTGAACCTTCTAAATCTAGGGTTCTTTTGCACCACCAATGATTCTATCCACAATTCTCTTGGACTACTACTATCAACAATAAAATTTCAAAATCATCTACAACACTCCTCTACTCAAAGATACTTGAACTTTATTTAATTCATTCTAGAAAATTATATTGAATAAGTGTCCTTATCAACACTAGTATTGTCACCATTTCAAGCTATATGTTATCAAACCCACATGCTCAAAATGTGACAAGTGTTCTCACCCACACTCCTTCTCACATGATTTAACTTTCTTTAATTTTGAGTAATGTAATCATGGTACGAGGTTCCAAAGAAGGATCTCCCAACCATGTAGTACATAAAATGAAACAAACAAATAGGAAATTAGACAACAAAAGAACACTAGAATTGTCTTAGGAAAACCCTTAAGAGGAAAAAACCCAACCACCAAAAGATTCTTCCTCTTATAGTAAATCCTCAAAAGTAAGACAATATTAAACAAAGGGCAACATGATTATTTGAATGTAAAACATTATAGATTGGTTAGATAGACAACATGTTTTAACTAAAAAAACCTCATTGCTACTTGATTGTTAGATAGAACCTTACATTATACTCATGTTATTGAATTATTTCTACTTCTCATTCCTCACTTCCTCATTTCTATACTTACATTATTTTCCTCTAGTTCATCATAGTCTTCTTCACCTTCTTTTCAAATGGCTTAGGATCTCATATATATATATATACATGCATATACATATATACATGTATGTACATATATACATATATATACATATACATATACATATACATATATACATATATATACATATATATGTATATATCTTCATACATATATATATACATATACATACATACATACATACATACATACATACATACATATATTTCCTTAGCTTCCCATATGATATGCATTGGTCTTAAGGTAGTGCAAAGAATTAGCCACACAAAATTTATTTCCAACTAAAAGCACAAAAATTACAAACTCCCAATAGTCACATAGTCAAGAAACTGCATGTGGCAGAAAATGCACCACTCCATTAGTTATCACAACTTTTCCATATGTTCCATTTTGCCAGAAACTCAAACTAGACCTTTTGTAAAATAGAAATAGTCCCATATCACAAATTATCAATCTACAATAACTCTATGAATTAAATGTTTGATTTCTTAAATTTAGAAGACCTAAAATCTCAACTAGAGATATACCAACAACATAGAAAGCTCTTAACACAATTATTGAAGCTAATTCCTCAATATGGTGGAATATGCTAATGTTTACCACCACAAAGTGTTAACCACATACAAAAACCATCTAACTAGACCACACATGCTATCATCTAAATGTGACCCCATATTTCAAGGAGCCCTAAATATGTGCATACATCAGATATAAAATTCTCCACCACTAGCATCAATATCTTATGTTATAGCTAAAATTTTAGAACCCAAACTCATGACATCACTCCAATGCAAGGTTGAACAACATAATTGCACTTGAATGAACTCTAATTTTGAATGTGAATTTTATAGATCTCTTATATTTTGAAATGTATCACAAGTCAATTTATAGCCTTGTATCTATTGAAACACATCTCTATTAATTGAAACCACTATCAAAGTCAAGACATAATTTTTTTATACTTGTAGACTTCATGTTTTAATAGTTATTGAAGATGAGAATATCTCTCTCTATGACATATATTATATCACAAAATATTTAAGATACAAATATTTATTTCATTATTTTCCTTGTTTTAATTTATATGTTAAAAAAGTTTAAAGAGAGGTAACAACATCACCAATCCCTCTTTTATTGCATTCATTGTTGTAGGAAGGAAGTAAATAAAAAACATTGATAGAGAAGCAACAATAATTCACCTTTGAGTCATTCAGATGACTTCAAATATTTTCTTGACAATTGTGGTTCATGGGAGAGAGATAGTGCTTTGTATGGGAGTCGTTCCTTTTCAAAAAAATTACACCCAAACATTGAAGAAACCATCTTTAACAAGATTAATATTTCCATCCATGTTTGAAAAAAATATATAATGTCATCACTATTGTCTTCTTCCAAAGCCACTTGTAGGGTATGTACACTTGTATTGTGAAACATGAGTTAGGTGCTTCCTACATACTGGGAGTACATGGTAGTCCCATATACTTAAATCCATCTATAAACCCAAAAATAGATAACTAGGTATCTAAAAGGACCTTTCCTTTCCTTTCATTCTTTCCCAATTGAATTGAAAATTCTTGTCAATTGTTAGTAACAGATCTTTCCTAAATCATGCGTAATAACACTATAATCACATGTATTCCTTGGCCTTCTAAAGAAATCCTTTTCTATCTATCTTCTCCACACGTCAATATTCTTTCCAAAACTGCATTGTAATTAAGTTCATCATCTAGAAAACAAGAAATTGATTTCTTTGTTCAAATTGATATTTTTACAGATGTAAAATATGATTGAATTTAAACACTATATTTTAAGATTTAATTTGTTTAGATGATTAATCTTAAATCACAATCTTATTTTAATAGAATCTATTTGTAAATGTGATGCAAGATGAACTACCTCAACAAGTTAAAGTCTAGTATGTGCTATTTAAAATGAATCGTAAAATGTTGAACCTGATGAACACCAACACAAAAACACAAAGAAGAAAACTCAATCGAACACTTTAATCAAAAAATGCATACTTGTAAGAGAGGGGGACCAACCACTACAAGGCCCTAACTTACCTCAATTGTAAAGAAGAATATGATAGGAGGGGTGGAAATGATGAGAACTATGTGTCCTTCAACCACTCTGCAATCTCGAGAGTTGAAGGGAGACTAGATGAGTCAATTTTTAAGGTCAAATCTGTGTCTCACATAGCTCTCTATTGGAGAATAAAAGCGCGGTTCCGGGATGACAATGCGGCACACTAGCATCTCATAGGTGCGTTGGCATCCATACAAATAGAAAAATAGAGAGACAAAGTTAAATCCTCAAGAAAGGATTGCTAGCCTAGTTTAGAGATTTCAACAATAGAATGAGATTAAGAAGAATGAAACATAAATACGAATGTGATAAAGGAAATATATTACTACAAGGGTGATGAAGATGATTTCGTATAACAATCCTCTCGCCAGCTCGCTTCAAAGTCTCTCCACCTTCACATAGAAAAAGGAGGAAATGTTGGGATTCTTTAGGGGTCTACCTCAGTCAGAACCCCACTTTGGTGTTTCCACCTCCACGAACAAGCAAGTTTGCAACAATAGAAATAAAGATAAATAAGGGAATACAAGCTAAGTAAAAAAAGGACACTACAAATAGTATGTGCCTACTTAACCAAAGATGATAGAGAAGATAAGAGGATCTTACCACCCTTTTCCAAAGCACTCAAGGCTTTTGGGGGAGAAAATGAGAGGAATGTAAGCCTTTGTTGCAATGGTGTTTTTCCTATGCTCATACTATCAGAGTAATGGAGTAGTGGATTGCTGCTATGGAGTGTATAGTGATGCTACAAAGCTTGAAAATGGATGAATTAAGTGGAGATAGTGCACAAAATGGTCTTGCCCAAATTCTATTAAAGAGAGCTATGAATGAATGGATGAAGAATATGAAGGAAAGGATGAAAAAAAACCATATTCGGGTTGGCCAGTCGAAGAGGGGTGTTACACTTCGACTCCCAATAGGAAGTGTAACATCTCTGCAATCACCAGCCATAGGAATCTGTCAGGGACATAAGCGTGACACAAAGACATATGTGCGTCGTGTGGGTGTCTCTAACAGAAATGCCCCTGACACACAAAATAGGTGCCAATTAGAATGTGAGCAGTGGGCTTAAGTGGAATTAAGCATCCGCCTTAGGTTTTCTAAACTCTAAGGGGGTAAAAGGGAATTTGTGTTAGGGGTGAAAACTCACGCTTATACATTTTTACCCCACTTTAGTGAGCATGAGTGCTAATGAGTGCTTCGGTAAAGTAGAGTAGTAAGAGTAAAAAGGTAAGAGTTGTATACCTGAATCGATGAGGAAGAAGAGAACGGTCTGGCGAACTCAGAAGTGCAGGAAAGGACTTCATAGTTACACGAAACTATGAAGGATGAAAGTGCCTCACAGGCTCACTATCTTGCAAGGGTGGTATCCTTCAAGAAATCTCACATGAAGGAGACTAGGAAGAGCGCCTTCCAGACCCACATACTTGCAAGGAAGGTATCCCCCAAGAACTCTCACATGAGGGAGACTGAGAAAAGGGGACTCCATAAAGTAAGAGAGGGCGACATGTTTACCTATAGATAGAACACATCAGGAAGTGGTCGCGTAGCCAAGGGAACAAACAGTCACACAAACCAATGCTAAGTTGTAATAATTTCAAAGGGGTCCCTTGGGAACCCTTCAAAAGGAAGGAGGGTCCTCTCAAGGGACACATTGTTTGAAAAGTGAAGTCTAGTTAGGCTGCCCCCAAGCTAGACATAAGGATGTGAAGTAGGTCTAGTCAGGGTACCTCCGAATTAGACACGAAGAAGTGAAACCAATCTAGTTAGGTTGCCCCCAAGCTAGACTTGAAGAAGTGAAATCGGTCTAGTTAGGCTGCCCCTAGGCTAGACACCATAGAATTTTGTTGAAAGCTTTCAAAGGGGTCCCTTGGGAACCAAATGTGAAAGGAAGGGGTCCCTCAAGGGACACACTACCTAAAAGCTACCTCTTTTTTTTTGAAATGATTCATCATCAGGGAATTAGAAAGGAAGAAGATGTGCCCATGCGAGGGTAATACTAAGACCGTTCCTACTTCAGAGGAGGGTTTCTAAGTCCTCTATTTACGAACCCATGATGAAGGAAACATGTTATGTTAGGGTTTCAAATCAAGAATGCAATTCTAACAAAGACGTGTGTGAAGGATCTTTGAGAAAAGATATTTTTTGCAAAAAATTCATTTCCCAAAGATCACATAATGTAGAAGTAACATTTTCATGCATAAAAGGGACAACTCAAGCAAAGAAGAGAGAAAGATAAAGAGAAAGGAAAGGAAAAGAGAACACAAACAAAGGGAGCAGGGGGATCTGGTTTCACAGGGTCGGATTTTCCTTTATTTATATATGTAATAGGTAACCATGGTCCAAGGTGAAATATCATCAATCCCCAACCAGATCAGGAAGAATGCATGAAAAACAGTAAAATAAAAAAATTGGGTCAACATGGAAGGAGACCTAAATTCTCACGATGCTTTGCATCATCCCCAATTTACCGAAATTCAATCACAAACATGGAAGAATAGAGATACATATAGATGAAGGTTTACAACACAAAAACCATGAATATATCCAAGCACCAACAAGGGTCACTAGGTTCATCCAAGCACATATAGCATGATCATGAGGAAACACATCACAACACACACGCACACACATCTAATCTAAATATCAAGAAGAGGATCTCCCCCTAACACTATTCAACCAAGAGTTTGTCAGCTTCCCACTCTAGGTCATCATAGGGGAAAGGATGATGAGCTTGCAATGGTGTAATGTTAAGGGGAGGAGCTTCTGATCGTCTCGCAACAAGGGCTAGGACAGAGGGACCAGTGCGGTCTCCATCGCTCAACTCTTGTGGGTCTAAGGTCAATGACTTCAGGAAGATCGTTGACAAGGTCAAAAATTCATCCATTGAGTTAGACATACATTTAACAAGAGTTTCATGTTTCACCTTGATGGTGTAATGATATAAAATGTTCTGCAAGATCAAATCAAATCATTAATAATACCTGCAAGATAATACTAATCAGATTGTGTGAGCAACTCTAATGTGCCTAGCCTCAACAAAGCTTTTGAAGGATTTCAAAATATAAACTATTGCAATCTAGAATATTACTCCTATTATGCAATTAGTTAAATAAGTAAAAGCCTAAAATGTCAGAAGGAAATGCCTATAATAAAATATGTTAAGCAAATGATCATGAATCCGAAAATGAGATCAAGATTGTCATTTTATAGAAAATGCAATATTGAATGGATGGACAAGATGAGAGATTTGAGGAATGCCTTAGAATCAAAGGTCAAGATTCAATAAGGCAACTCTCAATTAGGGTTAGGGCAAAATACCCATATGTGTGAATAAGATTTAATTAAATGAATTAAATCAAGATTGAATGTGATAGTTGAGATGAAATTAGTAAAAATCAGAAGACAAGAGGATGGGATTTTAGAAAATCAGTAATTTTAGAAATTTGTTGATTTGTAGAGGAATAATTCTATTTTGAATTAAATTAATTCAAAATATGGATTTTGTGAAATAATAAGTAATTGATTTTTGAAATTTATTACTAAATGAAGAATCAGTTAAGTATGTGAGATATTTTTAAATGATTTATTTTTATTTAAAAATATAGAAGTGTCACATGCCATAATTAAATAATTACAAATAATTATTTAATTTAGAAGAAGTGGTTTTATTAATTAAATAAATTAACAAATCTATTTAATTAAGAGGGTTTAGGGATTAGTGACATATTAAATCAATATATTAAAATATATTTATTTAATAATGAGGAGGACATTAATGATAAGGATTTAATTAAATAAATAAGATTTTATTTAATTGCAAAAAGACTTTGATAGTTAGTGACATTATTAAATAAATAAATAAGATTTATCTATTTAATAATTTATGAAGAATGAGAGATTATGACTTAAATAAATAATTATAAATTATTTAATTCATAGTTGAATGTGGGTTAGAGACATAATTAAAATGTTATAATTATGCTAGGATGAAAGGTGATAAAATAGTGGTCGCAAGCCCAAGTCATTTTTAGGTGTCTACATTTGCCCCTCCTTGTCAAAATGTAGCTTGTTGCATTGTGGCAAAGAAAACAAGTCTAGAATATGCCCTAGTGAATGTACGGAGTGTATATGCTCCCTCGGGAAAATTTTTGAATTTCGACCCGGGGTCAAAAAAATTTGGAAAAAAATCCCGACTAGCTTAATTAATGACCAGAGAACTAATGATGCAAACGGATTCAGAATCAGAGAACGTAAAGCTAGCCAAAATGACAGTCAAAGGTGGTCAAATGATCCTCCAGTAGAACCTACTAGGTCAAAACCCTAATTTTTAGCCTATAAATAGGTTGAAAAGGTCAATCCAAATGTCATTTGCTCATTTGTCATATAGGATAATTCAGAAACTAGATCTCTGAGCGAAGATGGTGATTCTAGTGACTACACATAGTGGATACCATGTGCGCACATTCTGACGACCCGAGGGCGCAGAGGCAACGGTAAGTACCCTATCCAACTTGTCAATTTTTGAATTTAATGTATTTATTAGGGTTTAATGGGGGGTAAACAAATGCGGTGTGACACAAATGTTATCACGAAAGCCACAATCACCTTCACATTCATTGCATTTTCTTGCATCGCGACGCAAGTGCAATGGGCAGGCTAGGATTTTTCTATGCGTTTGCGCATTCACAAGTTGACATAACACAATCGATGTTTTTCGACACATCTAACAATTATCAATGCATTGGGAAAGTACAACGATGCATTCGTTGTTCAACCACACATTTTCCATCTATAAAAATGCATTCGTTGTTAGATTGCGCATTTGCAAGTCATAATGACACATTTGTTGTTAGGTTGCGCATTTGCAGGTCAGAATGATGCATTTGATATATTGCAACACAATTGCTATTTATAGAGCCACAATTGAATAATTGTGATGCATTTGTGGTCAACGCGACACAATTGAAGTTGACCAGAGTTGACCTTTATGGGCCTTTAATTTTCCAGTAGTTGTGAACTTTCCATAATGTTGATCAATATGTGTTAATCCTTGGCCTTTCCTTGTGCAGAGTTGGCTTCTGCCCATTTATACCCGAGAGTTTCGACCAGTGACCTATGCTTTCAAAGACCGTCTCAGTGATAGACAGAGGCAACGGTTGATGGCCCTAGGCCTATACCATGTTACTTATATGCCCGTTATTCAGGCAAACTAAGGTTTGCTGACAGCCCTCTGTGAGAGGTGGCATTCTGAGACCTGTTTGTTTCACCTGCCTACTAGAGAGGCAACAGTGACTTTGGAGGATGTGTACTTATTCTCTAGATTTCGATTAGCAGAGAGAGGGTGGTCTATGATCCGCATCGAGGGTGACAGGTCCTGTCCGAGATGTACGAGGGTGTTGATGGTGCTCATTTAGACGTGGACAGTTATGAGATTGGTTGGGACATTGTAGCTGATTAGTTTCCCAGATTTGATGCCATGCTTATGACCTTGATTGCCAGATTATTGATCCCAGATCATCGTGGTCACGAATTTCCCATTGGATGGGGGGATCTTCTTGTTCGCATGTGGGGACAGAGGACTATGTTCACTTCGGGGCCATGATTGTTGGCCATGTTGTACCACCAGTTACATGAGGTTGTCTATCACCAGGGGCACAGTATCAGTTGTGGAACTACCCTCTTGATGATCTGGGTATGGGAGTGCATTCCTATATTTTGACCACCGGTGTAGATTCAGTAGCTAGGTGATGGGATGCCCTATGTTTACTTATATGCGGGATCAGTGAGTCAAACTCGCGTGGGAGATACTGGGTATTGTTCATCAGACTGATATGATGATCAGCTTTGTCTGGAGACCCTATAGAGATTGTACGCAGTGGTCAGATGAGGATGGCCACTTGTCCTTTTGTAGACAGTTTAGGTATTTGATTGGTCATACCGTTTAGACCCAACGGATCATCGATATGTACCTGCTCCAGCAAGTACTACGATAGTTTGGGGAGTAGCAGGTTGTGCCAGTAGGCACGATAGAGTATGCTCGGTCTTCTAGGAAGACCATGTGTGGGCCGCCCATATCGGTTATAGCAGAAGAGCAGCAGGTTGACAGCCTGGTGGCAGTTCAGTGGGCATGGAGAGGGGGTCCAGCAGATCCAAGGATATCTGCCAAGTTTGACACTTGGTGGCAGGTTCATAGGCCCATCCCTTTTACGGATCCTGATGGTCCACTGCCTATAGATCAGAGGTCAGTCATTCCACGGATTCTGAGGAGAGGCCAAGGTGGAAAAGGTGGAGGGAGGGATGGTAGAGGTGTCGGGGGTAGAGATGGAGGCAGGGGAGGAGGAGGCAGAGATGGGAGAGATGGAGGAGGTGGGGGAGGTGGAGGGGGTGGAGGAGATGATGGAGGAGGTGGAAATGGAGGAGGTGGGGGAGATGGCAGGGGTGCCAGGAGGAGGAGAGATGACCAAGGGTGGAGGCAGCCCAGGAGAGTTAGGTAGAGAGTGGGTGGTGTACCTTTTTCAACCATTCGGGAGGAGGGGGAGGAGAGAGAGCCGAAGGCGAGGCCGAGGAGGTCAAAGGTGGTGAGGAGGAGGTGGAGGTGGTGGTTGAGGAGGAGGTGGAGGTGGTGGTGGAGGAGAGAGTAGAGGAGGATCCACTTGTTAGGGGACATCCTCTTGACATAGATGTGGAGGAGATCTGGGTCGAGGAGGAGAGAGATGAGGAGGAGGAGGAGGATGAGGCAGATCAACGACTGCGGGAGTGCATGATCTCCGAAGATGATGAGGGTGATAGATCACCCATTTTTCTTGTCGATGCTATCATTGATCAAAGGATTGCAGATCTTCAACACAGACTAGATGTGGCCTTGGCTCAAAACAAGGCCTTAGCAGTAGAGTTGGAGGTCACCCGGGTGGAGAGAGATCAGGAGGTTCTCCGATGATAGGAGTTAGAGCGGTGGGTGACCAAGTTTGCAGAGTTGTGCTTTGGACTGACAGGGGATATGGCTCAGGAGTTAGCCAGGATGGCAGAGAGCAGGGGCTGATACAGGGTATTATATGAGTAGGCTATTCCACCAGATAGACAGGACCCAGGGTTGTCTCGATCCTACAGCAGGATAGGTAGTGGTAGCCAGACACACAGCAGCAGGTCTCATAGCAGTAGTCACACCAGTGTTGGAGGGTCTACTACATCAGGGTAGTCATCAGGCCATAGATTTGATATCTCTCATAGGCACTCATCAAGTCACAGCCAGAGGTCAGAGCATGGATACAGATCAGAGCATGGGCACATATCAGTGTCGTCAGGACACCAAGCAGAGTAGAGCCAACCTCCTACTATTGAGGCCTCATGATCTCAAAGTGGGACACAAGACACCACTCCCATTCAGTCCACTGTTCACTTGATGACTCAACCGTAGTCACCTCGCAGCTCACCTCCACGGGATGGAGGAGGGACATCATAGGACTTGTTTTTAGACATTTGTATATTTTGATATTCGAGCCTACGAGCTCCATTTTTGGGATGTTATATGACTCTATCCTATGACATGACATTTTTTTGAGATTGTATATATATGCGATGCTGTTTTTATGTGGCCTATATGATTGTATGTGTTATGGTCCCTTTTATGCTTTTATCAGATGTTATGCAATGCTCTTATGATGATGCTATGAGATGTAATGATATTATGCTTACGTTTATGAATGCAATTGTGAATTTGATTATGTATGTATGTATTGTGCAATGTGATAATGATGTGATTCCTATATGTTAATACAAATGCTATTTATGATGTCTATATGTTGATTGCAAATGATAGTGTTATGAAAATGCAAATGTGTGATTTGAATATGAAATTTTCATGCTATTATGTATGCAACTTTGTTTTTGTATGTCACAGGATATCATCAGAGAACCATAGAAGAGAAGATGAAGATGAATGTTAGTGTGAAGAAAGATATGCATGTTAGTGCATAAAACAAAATCCTTCAAATCTTTGCTATAGTGCTATCCTATTTATTGCTCTTAATCATCATTGGGCAAAAAAATGTCATGATGGCTAACAAACACTATGATATGACATAGATCAATAGTGTGCAAGGTCGAACCATCATGTAGATCAATAGTCACAGACAAAGGATGATCATGACTCATGCTAGGAACACTTGCCCCTAGTCATTTTGTCATGACCAACCATTAGAAAAACCAAACCAATCATGAGACATCGATGCTTCTCTAAATATTGATGATAGGACATCCTTGAGAAACTAGCCACATGATAGTAAAAAAAGATAGTAAAAATCATCATACTATGTCGTTGCTTCTCTAAATCCTGAAGTCAAGACATCGTGGAGAAACTAATAGCAGAGTGATTTAAAAGACAAGGATAATCATCATGATATGTCATGGTTCCTAAGATATAAGGAACTAATATCATGATAATTATCAAAAAGACAAAAACAAAGTTTGCCAAGTGTTTGCCAATTGTTTTCAATGTCAAGTTTTTCCAAATGTCGAGCAATATAAAATTTAGGATAGACACATCCTAAATGACATTGATATCTAGGAGATCGATTCTTGGAGTTAGGAGAACCCATCGAAATGCCAGATGATGATGACGATGCTCAAGAAGGACATATCCAAAAGCCAAAAGGAATGACAATAGGTAGTTTTCAGAAGGACACATCTAAAGAAGAACCCAAAATTTTCCAGATGAATTGTCTTGGTAGAATTTGACTACATATCATTGCTGACATGCTGAATTGACTTTAAGTGTTGATGACATAGATTGTTGATAGACTGGTAGTGTGAGATTGACATAAGATTCACTTGATTTGAAGATAGTTTGACGTGTGTGATTTTATAGTGCCAAAAACCCTAATGGACTAACCTGGTGCAGCCTCGGGGGTCCATCGATTGATGGCCTTGCCTACGTCGTGCACTCAGAGACCTCGTAGTTCGACATGACCAATGACATTGTACAAAGGACAGAAGTTTTGAATCATGATTTTATTTTGACAAACCTAAAAGGACTAACCTAATGTCTTGGGGATTCAAAGATGAATCTTGCCTATGTAGCAAATGCGCAGAGACAACGTAGTTTGGACAAGGATGAAGATTGACTGATGTGATCGATTGAATTGATCAGATATGATTGACTTTGACTTTGTTTTGAGATTTTTGACACTTTTTGAATGTTTTTGTATTTTCTCAGGACACTTTCAAATTTTTATGATTTTTTCAGATTTTTATGATTTTTTTAGGACTTTTAAGAATGCGGGATCATGTGCGGTACCCACTGCATTTGCACAATAAAAGGTATTGCCCCCAAATAGAGCGTGGATTATCCAAGTTCAAAAGATATGGAAATAGTCAAACTCAAGGTAAAAGGTGAGAACATGCAAGGGATGATGTCAACCAAATTTTAACCATAGGCGGAATTGACAGGACTTTTAGGATGGATGTCATGAATGTGTCAGGCCTTTTTGTGATTATGGATAGTGGATAAAGGTCGATTTGAGTGACAGTAGATGGCAAAGCAATGATCGACTATGCATGGTGCCTGTTTACCAGGTTTTCACCATGGTACCTATCCAAATCGCCTGTTTGCTAGGTTTTCACTATTGGATGAATTCATTTCTTTTTACTATTTTTGCCATTTTTTTGATTTTTTTGGTGTCACCAAGATGCCTGTTTGCCAGATTTTCATCAAGGGACGATTTTTTTCATTTTTTTTGTATTTTGTAGGTTTTTAGCCCAGGCTCCTTGATGCTATGTGTAGAACTTTCTCAGGTGTAAACTATTAATAGGTTATGTCAGTTGTTCTCCATCAGGTGTGGCCAACTGATAAGCTCTGTAACCAAATGTGGTAGTAATGATATAAGGACCAAGCCAATTAGCCTCAAAATTACCAGGATTTTCACGGTCTACCTGATTTTTGGGATTCTGCATGAGAACCAAGTCATCGATTTCAAACTTTCTCACCATGACTCTTTTGTTATAACTTCAACAAAGACAATTTTGATATGCCTACAGATGATTTAAGGCATTTTTCCATCTTTCTTGTAGCATTTCCAGCTCATGTAGGCGAGTATGTCTGTACTCTTCATCATTAATCATTCCTTTCAAGGAGACTTGAAGAGAAGGAATTTTGACCTCGATGGGTAATATGGCCTCAGATCCATAGACCAGGGAAAATGGAGTGGCTCCAGTTGGGGTACGGATACTGGTATGATAGGCCCATAAAGCATGATTAAGCTACAGGTGCCAATCTTCTTCAGAATGCGAAGAATTGTTTTGTTGGACGCCTCAGCTTGGCCATTACCTTGTGGGTAGTATGGGGTGGGAAAATGGTGTTGGATGTGGAATTGTGTACAAGTTCGTGAACATCCTGATTTTTGAATGGACTGTCATTATCTATGATGATGGATTATGGGACACCATACCGACAGATGATGTAATTCAGAATAAACTTGGATATTTGCTTTTCGCTAATGTATGTGAGAGGGATGGCTTCAATCCACTTAGTAAAGTACTCAGTGGCGGTGATTATGAATTTATGGCCGTTGGAGGATGATGGATGGATCTTACCCATGAGGTCGAGTCCCCATTGTGCAAAAGGCCATGGAGACGTGATCGGTCTCAATTCCTATGCAGGTGCATGAATTAGGTCGCTATGTACCTAGCATTTTTGACATGTTCTGACAAATTGAAGAGCATCTTTTTCCAACGTCGGCCAATAGTATCCGAGTCTAGTGACTTTTCTAGCTAAGGTTGGACCACTCAAATGAGATCCACATATACCCTCATGTACTTCTTCTAAAATTGTTTGGGATTCATTAGTGTCGAGACAACGAAGAATGGTGTTGTCAAAGCCACGATGGTATAAGGTGTCACTGACGATGGTATGTCTAGCCGCTTTTTGGATAAAGGATTTTCGTTGGTTGTTGGATAGGTTGGGTGGGAGGGTTTGGGATTTAAGATAGTCATATATGTCCTGATACCAAGGCGAACTGGGACCAATAATCTCGCACACCATTTCTGACTCTGGAATATCATATGCAGGCATCAACAACTGTTCCACTAAAACTCAAATTGTGACACATTTTGAGGGATGTCTAACAAAGGTCCAATAGTAGCCATTGCATCGGCTGCCCTATTTTGTGCCCTTGGGATTTTTTCAAATGTAATCATTGTGAAATATGTCATGAAACTATCCACCATTCATTTGTAAGGAAGCAACTTTTCATCTTTTGTGTCATAATCATCTATCACTTGGTTGATGACTAATTGAGAATCGCCGAATATGAGCAATGTCTGGATTTTCCATTTTATTGCTATATTGAGACTTGTGACCAATGCTTCGTATTCTACAATGTTATTTGTACAAGGGAAGGCAATCCAAAATGATTTAGGAATTGAATCCCCTTATGGTGTGATGAATAAAATACTAGCTCTTGAACCATGACCAGTGTGGGACCCGTCAAAATATAGCCTCCATGGTAATGCAGGTTCTATGTGAAAGATAGACTCATCAGGGAAGTCTACTACCAATGGATGAGTAGCCTGGATGGGTGCATATGCAAGCTGATCTGCTATTACCTTACCTTTGATTGCCTTGCACTCAACATATTGTATGTCGTACTCGCTTAATACCATGACCCACTTCGCCAAATGGCCTGTCAATGCTGCTCGACTCAGGAGATATTTTAGTGGGTCAATCTTTGCTACCAGATGTGTTTGGTGGCTTAGCATATAGTGTCTTAGTTTTTGCGCCACAAAGACAACTGCAAGGCATGCCTGTTCAATGGTTTTCTAGTTGAGCTCATATCCAATTAGTGTGCGACTGATGTAGTATATGGCTCTTTCTTTTTCTTCATGGTCATTTTTTGCCAATAATGCCCCCAATGTATTTGTCATTGCAGAGGCATATAGGATCAGCGGCTTGCCCTCAATAGGTGGCATCAACACTGGTGGTGTCAATAGATATTCTTTTATTTGGTCAAAATCTATATTGCACTTGTCCATCCATACAAAAGGAATACTTTTGTGTAACAAATATTGAAACGGTTGACACTTATCTGCCAATTGTGCAATGAATCGATGGATGGACTGCAGTCTACCTTGCAGTGTTCCTAGCTCACTAATTCCTTTTAGTGGAGGCATGTCCATAATTGCTTTGACCTTTGCGAGATAAACCTCAATGCCTCATCTGGAAACTATGTATCCCAAAAGCTTGCCTGAAGTGACTCCAAATACACATTTATTTGGGTTGAATCGAACCTTGTAGTCTTCAAGCCGTCTAAAAATTTTGTCCAAGACCTTAAGATGGTCTTTTCATGTCAAAGATTTTTCCAATAGGTCATCTACATAGTCTTCCATTAGGATGTTCATCATGTCATGAAAGATGGTTGTCATAGCCCTTTGGTATGTTGCGCCTGCATTCTTTAAGCCAAAAGGCATGACATTCCAACAGTATGTTCCCCAAGGGCAAGTGAATGTTGTTTTATGCTGATCCTCTATTGCAATTTTGATTTTATCATACCCCGAGAAACCATCCATGAGGGATAGCATCTCATACCCTACTGTGGGGTCGACAATCATGTCTATATTCGGTAAGGGGAAGTCATCCTTTGGGCAAGCCTTGTTCAAATCCTTGAAATCCGTGCAGATACGGATTTGTCCATTTGGCTTTGTGACAGGTACGATGTTTGATATACAATTAGCATAGTCTATTGACCTTATGAATCCAGCATCCAGTAACTTCTTTAGTTTTGCTTTTACTAGTAGTGCAATTTGTGGATACATTTTGCACAACTTTTGTTTGACTGGCTTGATTCCTAGAATTAGAGGAAGATGATGTAAAACCAATTTCAGATCAAGGCCTAGCATGTCTGAATATGACCATGTGAAGTTAACTTTTTTGTCTATGAAGAATTGTTGAAATTCAGGTTTTTCTTCCTCTAACAATGATGCGGCCAAGAGAATCATTTTGGGATTCTCTAGTGTGGCTATGTTAACTTCCATTGTTTCTTTAATGAGCATAGCTGATTTTTCCTATGTCACGGGAAGAAAGTCCAATCCTCCATCCTTAGGCACCTTAGAGAGGTTTTCACCTTCAGATACGTCCTTTGTTTTTACTATTTTACTATCAGAAGGTGCCTTGCAGTTTTCACCTAAAGACATTTCTTTTCTTTTTTATTCTTTATATTTTTGTGACTGGAGGATTGCATAGTCTCCCTGAAGTAAGCTGCACAATCTAGATCAATGAAGAACCCCATTTTGTGATTCCCCCATGGAATACCATCTCTTAGCCCCATGAATTTTGCAATTTCCTCATCATTCTGAAATATGTCCATTACCGATGAGTCTTGTTGGTCCCAGTCGATCAATTATGGATAAACAAGAGGGATCCCATCGTCAATGTTGGTGAAGGATGGGGAGGATGTGGAAAGTGTGAAAATTGATGCCTCAAGTGAGAAGGAAAAGTTGTCAATTTCCACTTCTGTGTCTGATGCAATGGATGGTCCATACTCCGAGTCAGATGAATCGAATTCAAAGTCATAATATGGGATAAAATTATCAACATCGTGACTAGTGGTTGGCATTCCAAAAGTATGGATAGTGGGCACAAATAAGTTGGGCTCATGGGTGGGTTCAGGAATGGGGTGGGATGATTTTGGTATTGCTGACAACACCTTGTGTTCTTCTGGGTTCCAAGGAATGCTTACCCATTCCTTCTTTTTGGAATGTTTGTCAATATGGTCAATGTTATATTCTTGTCGGAATCATTCTTCAAATGGGAGTTGGCCAGATTCTAAGAATAGTTCGTCAATGTCATAGTCACTTAAGGTTTTTTCAGATCCCCATTCCCATTCATTGGAGTATGTTTCGATAAGGGATTCTTCGCATGTCTCAACACCTTTTGTAGCCATTACGACCTTGAAATTTCAAGGGTACGTTTATCGTCAGTTCTGACTTGGTCAAACCCTAACCCTATGTATCTTGGTCTTGTCATCATGATAATAGGTTCCCATCTTCCGTTGTTGTTCTTTCCAAGGCCACTTGTACCATCAAAACCTTGGGCTTTGCATATGTCGTATCCTTTGCCATAAAGATGCAAAGGTAGTGGAGATAACTCTGTTGGATTTTTGTAGATCCAGTTATCCATGTCAATAATGACTTCATTACCCATATCGCCCCACCGTGTAAAAACACTTCTTGGTGGAACCTTGAAAGTTATGTTGGGCTCTACTGCAAAACATGGTCTACCATAGACCTTAGGTGGCTTCGATATTGTGGTGATACAGTAAGCTGTATTTAATTTGAACTCTCCACATCCAAGGTCCTGGATCTGAATATCTTTACTTGGGATGGAGGCCAATGAAGATGGTGGGGTAGAAGTTGATGGAATGGACAATTTTGTGAGTGTGGATGGATCAATGTATTTGGATGAAGTGGAAGTGGAGGCCTCCCAATTGATGGGTACTTGGTGCTCAGCAGTGGCTCGCAAGTTGGTAAAGTATTGAAATGGATCGAGATCTCCTGGGATAGTGATTTTAGTACTGTCAAAAGGAAATTTGAGGCATTGGTGGTATGTGGATGGAATAGCCTTTAGAGCATAAATCCAAGGTCGACCAAGTAAGATGTTGTAGTGTATATCATGATCCAAGACCTGGAATGTTGTATCTATGATAACAGGTCCCACTTGGAGTGGAATGGTAATGATGCCTTTAGAAGCGCGTTCTTCATCATTGTATGCCTTGATGATGATGATGATCTTGCTAGCATCTACACATGCATCAGAAAAACCAAGAGCTTTGACCAATTTCAGAGAGCAGATGTTCAATCTTGCTCTGCCATCTACTAGGACTCGTCTAACCTTATGCTTATGGAAAAAAACCTCAATGTGAAGGGCATCATTATGTGATGGTTTGGGTGAGGAATAGTCGTTGTCTGAAAAGGTGATGTGGTGAGGCAAATTCAGGTATCCGACCATAGTCTCAAAGTGGTTGACATTGATGTTGGTTGGGATGGATGACTCTTGCAATACTTTATCTAGGATGGCCTTATGCGTAGGTGAAATACAGAGTAGTTCGCGAATGGATATGTGGGTAGGTGTTTTATTTAATTGCTCAACAATGTTGAACTCCGGTTTGGGGATTGACTGTCCGGAGGATGGACCAGGTATGGTGATTTTTGGTTGACGTGCAGAAGGACCTAGGATGGTGACCTTGCCCTTGTGTGTTGTGACGTTGCATTTTGGGGCCTTTTTAATGGAAATGGTATTAACACACTCATCTTCATTAGTAGCATGAAGATTGTTAATAATGGTAGCACCGAGGTAATTGTAGGTAGGACGACCATTAGTGTAGGCAGGACGGATACAATTTGCTTGATTATTGGTATTCTTTGTGCCAGATGTGGAAGCTTTACCATGGTCCTACAGTGGGTTTTTGTGTATAGTATGATCTACATTAGATGTGAAGGATTGACTACCTAGCTCAATGGTGTGGTTCTCAATGAGGTCTTGCACTATATTTTGCAATTGATGACAAGAAGAGGTTTTGTGCCCTTTGGAATAGTGGTAATCGCAAAATGAACTATCATCCTACCATGATGGCTTCAACTAACCAGGGTCATATGGTTTTGGCTCTTCCAACTATATGATGCCATTTTGAAGAAGTTTCTTTAAGACAATTTCAATTGGCTCACCCAAAGGGGTGTACGTGCACTTTTGGAATTGTCGGGGTTGATGTAACTGCCTTTGATTTGTTTGTGCATGATTACTTTGGATAGCATTAGTAGTTGGTGTTGGTGTAGTTACAGGTGCGTTTTGATTTTGTACTCCTTTGATTGTGAGTACATGACCTGTTGCATTGACGGTTTTTACATCAACTACATCGTCGTTTGTGATATTCTTGTTCTTATTTGTTTTTGTCATTTGAGATAATTGGGTTATTATTTGCGGTGGTGTTGATGGTTTTGCCACCATATTTCAATTCGCCTTTGGTGATCAAGGATTTCTCAAGTTGAACACCCTTTTCAACAAGTTCAACAAAGGTGGTGCAACAATGGACTTGTAAGCCATACCTTAGTGGTCCTAGGAGAGTTTGTACAAACATGGTGACTTTCTCCTTTTCAAGTATTTCTTCCAAACATCTGCTTGCTAAGGTTCTCCATCTTTGAAAGAATGGAATGAAACTCTCTCCTGCATCCTCTTGGGTAATTTTGCATAAGGAGGCAATGTCAATATCCGTGTCAATGTTATAGGCATAGTTTTCAACAAACTTGTTTGCCAATTCCTCCCATGTTTTGATTCCCTTACGCAAAAGTGAGAACCATTCTAGTGCATGAACTACAAGACTTCTAGAAAAGAGTCTCATGAGATAGGTTTGCTCATATGCAATATCCATGCAACTAGTGGTGAATTCTGTTATGTGTTCAATGGGGTTTGTTTTGCCTTTGTACTTGGGAAAATGAGGTACCACATATCCATGAGGAAAGGGTGGCATATACAAGGTTGTGTCAAATGGATATGGACACAAGTCATGTGACATGTATGACTTTTTGTTGGATTGTTTCAAAGCCTCCACTTGTGTTTGAAGAGCAGCGAGTTGGAGTGTGAGTGCTTCCACCATGGGATGGTTGGTAGCATCACCCATGTTGGTGATAGGGGCAGCTTGAGTGCCCAGTTGTTGTGATGAGATGTGTTGATTTGAAATGGGTTGTCGGTGAGAAAAATGAGTGTTTTGATTATGCGGTTGTTGGAAATGAGTATTTTGATGAGGGATGTGGTGCTGCGTATGGACTTGAGAAGCATACGTGGGGATGTGAGATCCTGCCATGTTGGATTGAATTTGAGGGCCTTGTTGATTTTGAGCATGTTGATGCCCAAATGGCATGAAATATTGAGGCCCTTGTTGATTTGGGGTTTGTTGATTCCCAAATGGAGTGAAGGATTGAGGACCTTGTTGGTTTTGGGTTTGTTGATGTCCAAATGGAGTGAAGGATTGAGGTCCTTGATTACCTTGCCCAAATGATATATTTTGGCCATGAGGAATGTTGGTGTTTTGAGTCATAGGAATGTTGGTATTAACCTGTGAGGAAGTTATTTCTCCCAAAAGGGTTGGATGAGTTGGTTTCCATAGCATTGGAAGGACCCAATAATAGGTTTGTTGATGTACTCATGGAACTAGATGAAGTTCCAAAGATGTTTGAGGTGGTTGCACCCATTGTTTGTGAAGGGATGGTGGATGTTTGTTGGGGGATGGATTGTGATGTAGTGTTGGTTTGGGAAGATGATCCCCCAATAGATGTTGTGTTGGTTGTGGTGGTAGTGTGACCAAGTGAGGTAGCATTGAGTGTGTTGATGATATTTTGTGAAGAGGCTCCCATGGAAGGATTGTGTGATGGTGAATTGCGAGAAGTTGCTCTAAGAGTGTTAAGATCAAATCCCTTTGGTAACTTAGCCCCTTGATCAAGGAGCATAGCTAGGAATATAGAAGAGTCATTTAAGACTACTTCTTCTACAAAAGCAACAACTTCTGGATGTTAGGCATCAGCTAATACGTCTTCTTGAAAGACTTCCCCATTTTGATCCCGTCGGATAAATGGTTCAAAAATATGTGATGGAGATGAAGGGATGTTCATCTCACTAAAAGGATTGATTGTGGAGTTTTCCATGTCAAAACAAGGATTGTTCATGGTATTGGGAAATGAGTCCATGCCATTTGTGAACTTAATAAATTTGGTGTCTTGTCTAAAAGAATCCATGAGTCTTTTCTTCTTCTGTAATCTAGTTTCAACCATACAAGGTTTCTTTTTGGATTTTTAAAGGATGCTATGAAATGCAAATAAGATGAAAGACTTGTGAATGCAAGTGGTGTGACACTAAGGAGATGTCAAATGATATGCAACTAAAGGATCCTAAGATGTACTTACTAGTGAGAAATCTAAAGAGGACAAACTTGGGCAAACAAATTTTTTGCAATGATTCAATTTTGGAAGACCAATGGACCGTAGAAGGACTATAAATAGGAAAAAGTGAAGTTTCCACACTAGACTATTGAGTGGGAAATAATTCACAAAAGGATGGACAAAGTGAAAAAGGTAATTGAGTCCAATGATAACCTACTATTGAATGCAAAGTTTGGACAATGAATGGTAAGAGTCAACTCCTAAAATTTGCAAAAGTGAGTGTCTAAGGAGATGGTGAAAATATCAATGCAATCTAATGAAAGGCCAAATGAAACCTATTGTGAGCCTAAAATGGTACCTAAAATGTAATGTTTGAGGAAAAGTTGAGCAATTCAAAGTCTGGTTTGGACTCTAACAGTGAAGAAAGATTTGATTGACTTGAAGACAAGTTGTGGACTTTCTGATTTGGATAGTGAAGAATTGTTTGCAGTTTTTTAGCAAATGCGTTGCAACAAAGCAAATGCAGCTCATAGCATCAAATGCGGTTTAGGAAGTGTCGAATGCGACACAGTTTGGCAATTGCATTTTGATGTCTATCAAATGTGGTTCAATTTACTGAATGTGGTTCACTGATCGCAAATGTTGTTTAGGAAGTGTTGAAGGCAACACAGTTTGGCGATTGCATTTTTATGTCCGTTAAGTGCGGTTCAATTTACCTAATGTGGTTCACTGATCGCAAATGCGGCTTTGTATAGCTCAAATACGGTTTAAAAAAGTGAATGCGGCTCAGGATGGCTCACATGCAGCTCATAAGCTCGAATGCGGCTCAGTAGCTGGCGATTGTGGTGCAGCAGATCACTTGCATTGCAATATACATTTTTGGGAAAAACCCGAACATAGTTTGCAGTTTTGACAAGTTTTTTTTTTTTTGGTTCAGATTTATGATTTTCAATTTGTTGAAGTCTATTAAAAATAGTTGGAAAACATAGAAATTAAAACATTAAGTGCATGTTCAAACATACTCACTCTTAATAGTCAAAGCGTCATCCTCGCAATCACAACCCACATCTTAAAATCATGTCGACTCACATAGCCTTGTCACCCCCTAGAGGGCACCCATTTTTTTGTCTTTTCCAGGTGCATACTCAAGGTGACGGAAGTGGATACCGAATCCCCTAAGCAAACAATCTATGGTGATTATATGGTGAGTGTCTTGGGGGGAGATTCTTCCCTCCCTTTGCACCATGATTGAAACAATGTTTGGTTACTAACCCAGTTGGCTACTACACTATGGTTCTTAGTAATTATTTTTGTTCAGTGTGGCAAAAGATATACTCCCTCAAGAGACCTCCCAACCTTTAGAACAAAGGCTTTGGGGATGGTTATCTTCTCTACTACTGTCAAGTTGGATTTTCATCAACAACTTGCTTTTGATTATAGTGGGTTGGAAACCTTGGCTTTAGGTGTTCCCACTTAGGTCATTCCTCTTGGGTGAGTACTTTTTCCCACAAGAGCAAGCCTTCTAAGGGTTGTAAGAAAACATAAAATGCATAAGTATAAAAGATGGATAGGTTTGGCTTTTTGATCACCCAGTAAAAGCAAGAGCATATGCCTATTATCCAATCAAACACAAAAAGCAAGTTTGTTCAATTTTAAACCCAAATAAAAAATTTATATTCTAAGTGAAGATGTTGCTTCACAAAGCCATGGTGTTCATTGTTACCCAAAATAGAAAAGTGTGGTGACTACCCTAGGATTGATAAATTCCAATTAAATTAGATGTCTATCCTATGATTGATAAATTCCCATTAATGTGTATATCCTAGGGTTGGTTCTTTTTTTTATATATATACTAAAAAAAAAGAAGAGAGAATCAAAAAATATCAATTTCTAGCCACGGATGCATTGGATCTAGATTACAACAATAACAAGAAAAAAAATGAAATTTGTCACCAGTTACCTGGGGCTCGGCAGAGCAGATATGGCTCAGTTTCTGTCAAATGTGTCGCAAACTGTCAAATGCATCATTTGAAGGAGCTTATGTGTTGCGACAGTGCGATTGTGTTGCTTGCGATCGCAAATATGATGCGACATAGCGATTACATCGTTTCGTACCCTGAAACTGCAAAATAAAATCTAAAGTCATACGGAACTTGCAAAAGGCGTATTAGATTGTCGAGTTCACCAATGTAATGATATAAAATGTTCTACAAGATCAAATCAAATGATTAGTAATACCCGCAAGATAATAACATATCAAACAATAGAATGCAAAGGAATAATAAATAAATGGAAGAAAACTTGAAAAGATCTCACCCATCTAGTATTCCATGGCTGAATTCCATTGCACCTTCTCAAACTTTGGAATGATGAAAGGATGCCCTCAGATTGTGTGAGCAACTCTAATGTGCCTAGCCCCAACAAAGCTTTTGAAGGATTTCAAAATGTAAACTATTGCAATATAGAATATTACTCCTATTATGCAATTAGTTAAATAAGTAAAAGCCTAAAATGTGAAAATGAAATGCCTATAATAAAATATGTTAAGCAAATGATCATGGATCCGAAAATGAGATCAAGATTGTCATTCTATAGAAAATGCAATCTTGAACAGACAGATAAGATGAGAGATTTGAGGAATGCCCTAGAATCAAAAGTCAAGATTCAATAAGGAAACTCTTAATTAGGGTTAGGGAAAAATACCCATATGTGTGAATAAGATTTAATTAAATGAATTAAACCAAGACTGAATGTGATAGTTGAGATAAAATTAGTAAAAATCAGAAGACAAGAGGATGGGATTTTATAAAATTAGTCATTTTAGAAATTAGTTGATTTGTAGAAGAATAATTCTATTTTGAATTAAATTAATTCAAAATATGGATTTTGTGAAATAATAAGTAATTGATTTTTGAAATTTATTACTAAATGAAGAATCAATTAAGTATGTGAGATATTTTTAAATGATTTTGTTTTATTTAAAAATATAGAAGTGTCACATGCCATAATGAAATAATTACAAATAATTATTTAATTGAGAAGAAGTGGTTTTATTAATTAAATAAATTAGCAAATCTATTTAATTAAGAGGATTTGGGAATTAGTGACATATTAAATCAATATATTAAAATATATTTATTTAATAATGAGGAGGACATTAATGATAAGGATTTAATTAAATAAATAAGATTTTATTTAATTGCAAGAAGACTTTGATAGTTAGTGACATTATTAAATAAATACATAAGATTTATCTATTTAATAATTAATGAAGAATGAGAGATTATGACTTAAATAAATAATTATAAATTATTTAATTAATAGTTGAATGTGGGTTAGAGACATAATTAAAATGTTATAATTATGCTAGGACGAAAGGTGATAAAATAGTGGTTGTAGGCCCTAGTCATTTTTAGGTGTCTACAAATGGACAAAGGAGTTTGCACCCGAGGGTCACCGCTAGGCTCACCGAGAGACTCAGGAGAAGTGACAAACTCAAAGGAGGTCGGGACTGGTTTCTTCACTAGGATAGAACAAGTCAACTCAGGGCAACCCTTCGAAGAAGGCAGACTCTTCTTACGTCCTTCCTTGCTGGAGGGACCATGCTCTACCTTCTTCTTTGTTGAAGGAGGTGAAATCTCCACAGATGAAGCAAGGAGGGTTGAAGGAGAAGAGGAAAGAACCGCAATGGATATGACCAAAGTATTAACCATATCCATGGGCTCTAGGAAAGATAAGACACTTGGAATGGAATTCAACAGAGGCGGCTCCACGGAAAGAGTGATAAACACCTGCACCTTTCCAGGTACATGTGTACTCGCAGCGGGAGTGGGGGGAGATTCAAAGTTAGTTAGATCAGATACAAAAGAGGGGAGAGAGGAAGACACAATAGGAGGTGTTTTCCTCTCTTCTTCCTTCTTTTGTGAGGAGGCTTGCTCAACCAGTAGATCCTTTAGTGACACTTACGCTCGCGTGCTTGGCTATTTTTTAGGCTCTTTGAACCATGAGTCAAAGCTTGAAAAGGGATGGTAGGATTCTTCTCAGCCATGGGAGTGTCTTCCACATTTATTTCCAGTGGAAGGATAGACTCCTGAATGGGAGCAGTATGAGCAGGTTCAGAAATAGTGGGAGGAATCAATTCTAGCACCTTGGTAGTGGGCCTCTTCCCATTCACTATTTTGAGGATAGGAATAGTAGGAGGCTGCAGAGGCTGAAATAAAGAGAACTCTCTATGGAGGGCTTTTTGTCTTCCATACTGAATGGGCCTAGGCTCCATGGGTAAGACAGGAAGCTCAAATGCAAGATGCTTGGCCTTTTGCCAAGCAGGCACCATGGGATTCTGTCACAAGCATGAAACAAAAGCATATGACACCACAATAGGGTGAGAGGAAGCATTGGGATGAGCAGAGGAAGGGGAGGAAGGAGGATCTCAAGACCACTTGTATTCTTCTCTTCTACATGCCTTGGCGACATCACTGTCAGCTTTGAGGAAAGCTTTATGTAAAACAACATAAGGTGAAGGAGGGAACCTCACTTTTGGCATAACACACCCTTTATTATAGTTTTGATACGTATGGTATAAGAGGTCCTTCCTAGGTGGGAGAGGACCAAGAGACGCAGTCCAAAAGTAATCTAGGGTATAGCTGCCACGTGCAACCAATGGTCTATAACCAGTGTCATGGACAACATGTATCGAACCTCCATGAACAAAATTCAGACATTTGTGCACAACCAAGGGAAGTGCACTCATAGCTACCAGCCAGGGGATACCTAGCTTCACTCTGAAGAGTTCAGACCCCAGAATGATGTCAAACTTAAGGGTCATAGATTTATGCCGAATGAGGATCAATGCGACAATACTCCCTATAAGAGGTACAAGAAATCCATCATGTGTGTGGATGGTACTCTCACGTGCATTATATTCATCCTTGTGCAGGAATTTAATCAACATGATCTCCTCAGTTATGGTAGTCACTTGAGATGTCGGATCAATGAGAACACCTACAATAGTATTCCCATTTATCCTTGTAGGAATGTAAATAGGAGATGGATCTCTATTGAAGCCCATTGGTAGGTTCTATGAAGTAAAGGTTATCCTAGTACCACTACTCGCAGTCTGAGCAGAGGGAATAGGTTGATTTAAGAAAGAGGCCATCACACACACTAAAAATACTTCTACAGATCCTCCTAAGGTTTACGGGCTAAGCCAGTGACCCGATTAAGGTTTCGTCACACAACACTGTCACAACCTTCCAACTACGCCTACTAGGGGTCATAGGTTAGGTTGTAAGGTAGAAGCCCTACAACACTCCTAGAACATGAGGAAAGTGAATTTCAGTATCCTGAAACATAACCAAAATGGTTCATGTCAGGTTCACAAAAAATGTAAGAGAGGGGGACCAACCACTGCAAGGCCCCAGGTCATGAAAGGCCAAGAGTGGAATGGGTGCCCTAACTTACCTCAATTGCAAGGAAGATTAGGATAGGAGGGATGGAAATGATGAAGACTATGTGTCCTTCGACCACTCTACAATCCTAAGAGTTGAAGGGAGACTACATGAGTCACCTTCTAAGATCAACTCTGCATTTCAGATAGCTCTCTGTCAAAGGATAGAAGCACGTTTCTGGGATGAGAGCCCAACATATTGGCGTCTGACAGGCGCGCTGGCATCCGTACTGCCAAAAAACCAGAGAGACGAGGTTAAATCCTCAAGAAAGGAGTACTGGCCTGGTTTATAGGTTTCTTGAATAGCAGAATGAGATTAAGAAGAATGAAACATAAATACAAATGTGATAAAGGAAATATATTACTGCAAGGGTGACAAAGATGATTTCATTTAACAATCCTCTCGCCAGCTCACTTCAATTTTTTTCCACCTGCACATAGAAAAAAAGGGGAAATGTTAGGGCTGTTTAGGGGCCTACCTCAGTCAGACCCCCACTTTGCTGTTTCCACCTCCATGGACAACCAAGTTTTCAATGATAGAAATAAAGATAAAGAAGGGAATACAAGCTACATAAACAAACGACACTACAAAAAATGTGTTCCTACTCAACCAAAGACAATAAAGAAGATAAGAGGAGCTTACAACCTCCGTCCAAAGTGCTCAAGGCTTGTGGAGGAGAAAAGGAAAGGAACCTAAGCCTCTACTACAATGGTTTTTGTTTTGTGCTAGCACTATTGGAGTGATGGAGTAGTGGATTGTTTCTATGGAGTGTAAAGTGTTGCTACAAAGCTTGAAGATGGATGAATGAAGTGGAGAGAATGCTCAAAATGGTCTTGCCCAACTTCTACTAAAGAGAGCTATGGATGAATGGATGAAGAATATAAAGGAAAGGATGAAAAATGACCATATTTGGGTTGGTCAACTGAAGAGGCGCATTACACTTCGACTCCCAATAGGAAGTGTAGCATATTTGTAGTCTCTAGTCACAAGAATCTGCCAAGGATGTAAGTGAGCCGCACAAACATCTGCGCACCGTGTAGGCATCCCTGACAGAAATACCCCCACCGACACACAAAACAGATGCCAAGTGGAATGTGAACAGTGAGCTTAAGTGGAATTAAGCCTCTGCCTTAGGTTTTATAAAGTGAAAGGGGGTAAAAGGGAATTTGTGTTAGGGGTGCAAATTCACGCTTATACAATACCATACAATAGTAAACAACATCCCATAGTCAACACCACCAAGAGTGGAAAGTATAAGAGATGGAAAAAAATCTTTGAACAAACAAAGGATCCTTCGAAGTCACCATTATAGCTCTCTGAAACACCTCTGGATGTAAACAAACTTTTTATTCAGGTAAAATCTGGAGAAGATGACTAACCATTCCGTTAAACTAAATGAACACTAAAGATGGAAACAAAATATAAATTCTGGATTACAACGCAAAAGAGATGTTTAGCAAGCAACCCTTTGACAACCATTGTCATAACATACATTGTCAAAATCACTCCCACTAGCTCAAGTTTGACCAACACAAAAAATTCTACCATGTGACAGTTAAAATGGATGCAAGGGTATGTGCAGGATCATGGTGGGCCAAAAAGTGGTGATATGTAAGTGATATGATGGCCCATGTAGTTGACGACCCTTTTTTTACCCAAAATTGATAAAATGAAAATGATTTTTAGAGGAGATTCTCATCTTTCCACCAATATATATTATGCTTTACTTTGAATTCAATAAATTATTATTATTCATTTTCTATTTGAATTATGACTAAAGTTCTGATTGATAGGCTGATTGAAAAGCATCTATAGCTTTCAAATGGTATCACATTTTTTGAATTTGAAATATGCATCACATTTTATGCTTTGCATACTATAGGAAAAATAAATAAATTTGAATTTCATGAAGTTTTGACCAATTAAGGTGGTCAGACATACGAGTTTTTATAGTTTTTAAAAGTTGTAATAAAAAAATCATAATTAATTATTTACTTGGAAAATAATTACAAAAAAATGTGCATTACATCAGGACATGAGTCCTCTACTTATATATAAAATATTTTAAAAAGTATTATAATTTTATTGTGGTTAGGGTGGTCAGACAGACACCTACTTCTTATTTTTTTCCTGAAATTAAAGTACTACTACATTGAAATTTCAAATTTTCACCAAATATTTTTTTTTTCTATTTAAATAAACCTAATAGTTTAGAAACTACATTCAATTTTCTATAGATTCTGTTCTTACATATTTTTGAAATAATATAGATAAATTATTCAAATTTTTACATCAAGTTGCCTAACTCTGATTTTATGAATTTTCATTGCCACTTAAGGGACCGTTTTTTCCATGATGATCCTGCACATACCCTCAATTTGTTACACTTTAAAATGTTCGAATCTGATGAATAATTGAATGTCTATTGTAAAATATGAATAAAGGTTTGTGACCGTCAAAATAAGTTAAATTAATCATCCACATTTAAGAATGTTGTTTCTGGATTCAACTATGTATTTTGTTTTTGGATCAACGTTTCAGATCAGGGTCAGTGATTCATCATTGTCCACATTTACTTAGGACAGTTATAGAGAAGTCAATTTTATAACGAGTAGAATCTTGAGTACCAAATAAACATCAAAATTGACCATCGAATTCATTATGACAGTCAAATTTAGATTTTAATATGCAGTATGAAACGACCAAAAGAACCTCAAATTTATCAAATAAGGCTGGATTGTGATAGTCAAATGGTTGTCAACTTTGTTACATAAACTTGGCGTGCTTGATGGCTAAATGAACATCAAATTATATATATCAATTTGTTTGCCATACGAAAATAGACGTCAACTTCATTACTATTCACTCGAAAACTTGAAGGTCAATGAAAGTCAAATTTAACAATTATCTGTTTAATTAGGAAGCTCAAATGGACCTCAAATTTTGGTCTGACAAATTTATCTATCAAGATATATAGTGACATTTAATGAGCGTCAAAGACAGTTATGTAATTTGATGGTCGTAAATTTATCATCAAATTGTAGAAATGTGATGGTCAAATGGATGTCAAATTTATTGAATGTTATTGAAATAACATGCAAAACGTGACACACAAATGAACGTCAAATTTATGACCTATTTCTTATGTGGTGATGGTTAGATGTCCCTAAAATTTATCAAATCTATCAGTTCTTCTGGCAATCCAGCGATACAAAACATAGATTTTTAATAGATCAAACCTCCCTTATAATAGCTCAGACAATGTGCAGTGAACCCCGTTATTACATGTTGTATGATGACGGTCCAAAGGCTGTGAAATTTATTCCCTCCGTATAAGAATGTGATGGTGAAATCACTCTCAATGTATCATTTCTGTACGCCATCAATTTTATGGCAAAATATTTCTATTCTGCTCTTCATAAGATTTCCACAATTGTTGTTTCTTCAACTTCTAAGATTACAAAAACCAGTGCCTTCAACTAAATTATATTTTGCTTATAGATATGAAATTTGCAAAAATTAGTTGAAGCTAATTTATTCCATATTATGTAGTTCCTCCCATGCAATGGCCATGGAACAATAGTGGTGCATCTTAATAAATTATTAACGTTTTATATTCTAGTCAATCATAATTCAAAAAAATTATATATAAATTTGTTAGCAATGTTAATGTATCTAAAGATCTGCATTATTTATACGTTTACATGTGTTTTCATCTGTTAAAATATTTGAGCGTTGTTGTGGAGCTGACATGAATTGATGCTAGCTTTTCTTGTCTACCTTTTCGCTTGAAAGGTCTTCTAATACATTGCACCATTTGCATTGCCTTTGGGGATTGCACATTGTTAGAAGCAAAATGGGAATTATTGGTTAAGGTAAATCAGTTAACATTATTTTTCACAATAATGTGAAACTTAAAAGATGATGTAGATTTAAAGATATTTTTACTAGGCCATGGGGTTTCTTATACAATTTCTCTACATGTAAATGGTATGCGGATATAGGAAATGTGGACATAGTGATATTTTTCATGTGAGAAATGTGTAGTACAAAATATAAAAATAGGATAATCTGTATAAAAATAGGACAATTTTTAATCATCTAAATTAAAAGTTGGAATTCTTTATGGTTTTCATTTTTTGTTTTTTAAATTTTATTACTCTATTTTGACATTATTGATATTGTCTAAAAATAAATAGAATATATTTGACTTTCTTTTTCCGAAGTTAGATACTTTGTTGAAAGAAGTTGATTTATAAGTTTTATATCTAGGCTAACTATTGTAATTGCAAAGAATTGTGTTGAAATCTAGAGCTTTTTGTTATAATTACTTGTGATGCAATAGTAAGCATTGTAATTTTTTTCACCATGGACAATGATCAATGGTAGATGAATTTAGATATTTTGCAAGTTAAGTTTCTTAGAGCTATTATTTGAAACCTTTATTCTCTATCAACTATTTTTAGTGCTTTGAACATAACTTAAAATTTAGATCCATTTTTTATGTTTACTTTGAACCATATAGTTCTATATATTTGTATAGTGTTGCAGTGTTATTCAAAACATAGAGATCCCCTAAATATATAAAAACACGAGATAACTTATAAAAAAGTATTTTGTAAACTTAAGGCATCCAAATACATAATGGTGATAAATCATAAATGGAAATAAAATTATCATACAAGAGATATAAACCATTACACAAGATATATGTGGAGAAATCCTTGTGGAAAAGAACACCACAACTAAAGAGATCCAAATCTTGTATTAATCTTCCAAAAGAACTATATCAATACAACTTATTACTCTATTTTTTTATAACACTTTGTTACTTCCAAATTAATCTTTCCCTCTCAATGCCACCTTAAAAGAGAATATTCCAAGTGCCTAGAATATAATATTTAATTATAAAATATTTCTCCTTATGTAAAAAATTGAAGTTCTTCCATAATTCTTGGACTCACATAAAATAATAATTGACCATTAGAATATTAAAGTTGAGATATATAGTCATAGGTTTGCAAGGTTAATATCATCATTCTTAACATTCCTATTTGATATTCATATTACAATGATATCATAGGAAATAAAATGAAACTGAACTAGGTGCTAGGAGAGGCAAGGCCCATGAAATCCTTGTGCCAGCTCCAAGCTCCAAATGCACCTACAAGTATGATAGAAGTAAGGTTAGAGAAATGAGAATCAAATCATCCCATATGCCTACGTTATCAATAGAAATATAGCATACAGGGTATGTGCAAGATTATGATGGGCCAAAAAGTGGCGATATCTAAGTGATATTATGGCCCATGTGGCTGACGACTCTTTTTTAATCCAAAATTGATGAAATGAAAAGGGTTTTTAAAGGAAATTCTCAGCTTTCCACCAATATGAATTATGCTTTACTTTGAATTTAATAAATAATTATTATTAATTTTGTATTTGAATTACGACTAAAGTCTTGATTGAAAGGTTGTTTGAAAAACATCTATAGCTTTCAAATGGTATCATATTTTTGAATCTGAAACATGTGTCACATTCTATTCTTCGCATACTATAGGATTAAGAAAAAAAAATGAGTTTCATGAAGTTTTGACCAAGTTAAGGTGGTTAGACATACAAGTTTTTTTGTTTTTTAAAATTTGTAATAAAAAATTCATAATTAATTATTTACTTGGAAAAAAATTATAAAAAAATATGCATCACATCATGACATGAGTCCCCTACTTATATCTAAAATATTATAAAAAAATATTATC
Organism: Sequoiadendron giganteum; assembly: GCA_007115665.2. Taxonomy (NCBI): domain Eukaryota; kingdom Viridiplantae; phylum Streptophyta; class Pinopsida; order Cupressales; family Cupressaceae; genus Sequoiadendron; species Sequoiadendron giganteum. The sequence goes on from CM021104.1 coordinate 141,310,849, forward strand.
ATTTTATTGTGGTTAGGGTTGTCAGATGGACATCTACTTCTTATTTTTTCCTTGAAATTTAAGTACTATTGCATTGAAATTTCAAATTTTCAACAAATAGATTTAAAAAAAATAAATAAACCTAGTAGTTTAGAAACTATATTCAATTTGCTATAGATTCTATTCTTACATGTTTTTGAAATAATATAGATAACTTATTCAAATTTTTACGTCAAGTTGCCGAACTCTGATTTTCTAAATTTTATTGCCACTTAAGAACTCGTTTTTTCCATGATGATCCTACACATACCCTACACTTGATTAGGCATCCATCAAATGATTTTATTGTTCAAAGGCATAAAACTCAAGAGGAAGCTTTCAACTTCTTTTAGTTTGCTGACTTGTTTGTTCACTATGCAGGAACAAGTTTATTATGTTTATGATCATTTTTTTCAGATATGTGGGGTAAAATGGGCTCCTACAAGGGTTGAGCCCAACATATCAAAGAGGACACTCTCTAGTTACATGTGAGAGTCATTAACAATGTCAGAACAACCATAAAGAACAACTACTAATCAGTTAATCAACACTGAAAAAAATGAGAATAAGAGACAATGTTGAACTAAATAATTCTATCAAATTGAGCTTTCAACATGATTAGGCACAATCACATCGTATGGTGATTTATCAAAATATAGATAAAAAAAGATCTCACTATGAAAATGAAGAACAATAAGAAGCTTGATCATAAATGCAGGACAACCATATAGAGGTGGATAGTCATCAAATCAGAAAAAGAAATCCATGGAAAGATGGCATGAGTGAGTTGTGAAGTCACCATGACGATGAGAAATAAGAAGCATATTTTTCAGGAGCAAACAAAATATGATAGATACAGGGAAAGAAGCTTTGAATACAATTGTATATCAAAATCACAGTAAAGTGCACTCTTCATATCAATCATGAGATGAGCAGTATTGAACACCTCACTGTTGGTGTTTATTAATAGCTTCCAATTCTACTAATTGGCACTAATTATGCAGCTTGTAGAAGCTTTTATTTCATTCACATTCAAACCTTCATCACTAAGTTCGATGGTTTAGCCTCTAGGATAATAAATGGAATGGGTTTTCAAGATCATGAAGGCAGCAATAGAACAAAGGTATAATGAATACTATAAAGGAGCTTGCAAGATATATAAAAAGTCATTCTATGCTACCATTATAACTTCACCAATACAACAGAAAAAAAGTATTATTTACAAAAAGATATGTTGGACACACTTGCTTATGAGAAGGAGCGAGATTAGGAAAAGTGTGGTTTTATTAAAATAGCCTAATGTACATTGGCTTCAGAAAAAATAAGTGATGCCAGTGATCTTGAAGAGGAAATAGATAGGTTAAATAGGTATTTTCCTAATAATGATTGTCTATTTCAAACATCAGACATATGGATGGTTGTCCCAGCGAAGCTAGAAGCAAAAAGGAAAAGATATTGAGTTCACAAAGCAGTCAATGATAGATGATGCCATTGACTTTCCATGAATAGAAATTTCGCATGCTTTGGGATTAAACGAAAAGCTATATTAGGAATTCAATTTTAAAGGGGCAAGTGACTGCGAGCCCAGTATGTGAGAGATACAAGAGAATACAGAGGAAGTAATAGCAGTTTCTTTGTCACAAAAATAGAGTTTCTCTTTCGAGTTTGTGAGAAGATAATGAAAAATACAATAAATACATGACAAGGCCACGCCATAAAGAACTTTTTATTCTAAGAAGGTGAATACCCACATGAAGGTATGAAGGGAGAACACAAAGATAGAAAAAAAAAGCTATGTTTCAAGCTTGTGCGCTATTGGTGTTCACGTAGAATACAAAATTTTACAATATGCATAGCCGTGGCCATGAAGGAAATGTTTTGTTGCTACTTTCAAAAAAGAGATAAGCAATTTTATTTCTCTTATATTAAATTCAAATTCCTTTAGAAATAAGCTACAAGAACATGTAAAAGCACTGGTAAATCGACCCAGATTCATATGTTAAAATATCAAGAGTTTTATGCATTATGAATCCATGTTGAGAACAAAGAGGTTTCCCTTCGATTTTCAAGGGGGGAGTAAAGCTACAACCAAATATTTCAAGCCTTTCTCTCTTCAAGTGAAAATGGAGAAACCCTAAGCATGTACAAAATTTTGGAGACACCTAGAAGCCCCAAGTCCACAATCTTTAATATTTCAAATACCCAGATGCAGAAATACACAGATGCAGCTATAGAATGAGCAAGCATGGATTTCTGTCATTTTAGAACTATCTTGAGCTGAAAATCAAGTAGTTTTATAGAAAAGTAAGAGTAAATGATAGAGATTAAAAATTGGAGAGCTTACCTCCTTTTTTCTGCTGAGATGATACTTTTGAATGTCGCGGGCTTTACCCAATATTCATTACTTAGAAGCTCACAATCAATGCTCTCCTTGGTAATCTCAGAAGCTAACAAAATTAATAGAAAAGATATCCAAGGAGAAAACCATTAAAAAAAAAAAAAAATTGTGGATGTTGTGCCATAGGTGCCTGAAATACTTTTCGAATGGAGAGCAATGTCTAAGTTATGAGGAGGAAAATTTTACCATACGGTTCACATAGAAATCTCACAAGAAAATCTAGTAAAATATCATAAGATTCAAGCTCCAGCTCCAGCTTCAAACCTAGCATGGCGGTGCAATAGGGTCTTCCTTATTTTTGCAAAGTGAAAATGGAGATTAGAATTAGGTTTCAATGCTTTTTGATTAAATCCCTAATTCGAATGGAATGAATTTTGGCTAAGATTTTTTAAAAAGATATTGATCATTTCATTATTGCTTTGGTCTTGACTTTTAATTCAAATGACCTTGTAATTTGAATAGGGCTAATGAACAAAATTTCAGATCACTAAAGTATAGAATTGAGGATTAATTTTTTTTAAATCTCTAATAATATGTTTGCATGATAATATTTTTGTAAAGTCAATTAGTTAAATGATAAACTTATAAATCATTTAATTAATTAAACTCTTTCAAATGCAAACATAAACATAAAATTAATCATTAATCATGCTTGATCAACAAGACATGAAGATGGACTTTTGATTATAGCTTCAAGTTGGAGATGCATGCGAACTCCTAATTTTTGATTGCACATGGAGGAGTTAAAAATACTAAAAAAAATTCACTCGTGCACAAGTGGAGTTTAGGTTCAATTATTCAGTTCATGCAGATTCTAGAGGCTCTTCTTTTAGTTTCACATCAGTTCATGAGATATTCTAGTCATGCGCATGGAGAGGTGGAGTTTTCTAGGCAAAGAGTGCAATATCATGTAGTTTCAAGCTATTTTTATCCGGGTTTTCTCTTCTGTTTCGATTTCACTTTGGAGTTATCATTTTTACTTCAATTGGCTTTTAGTTCTATTTTTGCCTACTTTGTGCATGATTTTTCTATTTATTGGAAAAACTTGGTTATTTTTTCTACTTCTTGTTTTTCATCCTTTGCATTTTGCAAAATGAATTATCATGTGACTCAACTTTTAGATTTTATTATATTCCAACAGGTTTTATAGGTTCATTTTGGTATCATTTTGAAGTATTTTCCTGCTATTTTCTTTCAGAATTCATCAAGTTTGTCTTTTCAGAATTATACAAAGTGTGCTTATGAATAATTCGATGAAATTATTGTGTTTTAGCTATTAAAAGCCTTTATTTTTGTCTTGTTCATAATTGTACATCACATCACAGGTCTTAAGTTGTGCTATAATCATTTCGTTCTTCAATTTGTGAGAATTTATTTTCCTTTTGAAAAGAGAAGTTGTTTAGCCTTCTTTGGAAACATTTTTGTGATTATTTCTGAACTGTGTGAATGGCTTTCCTGAGAATAGTTGTGAATCAGTCTGCAGGTTTTATCATCTTTTCCATTTAGGTGCATCACCATAATTCGGTTTTACCAGTTTTTTACATTAGAATAAGCCTCTCTCCTTTTTCCAATCAAGGTTTTCAAGTTCATAATTACATAATCATATAGGAACTAGCCTAGAATCTAGAGGTCTATCTTCACCATAAGAATACCCATAGCCTGAAGATACTTCTCATGTTTCAACAGATTGGTGAATTTCACCACTCAAGCATTCGGGTGCAATCTGATTGACAACACTTCTAACCTAATTCTTGTAGGCCTATATATTTTGGGGTGAATTTGAGAGAATTTTGTAGGCGATCAGCAGATGGGCATACAACCTTTTTAACATATTATCACTAGAAGATTTAAATTGTAGTCTATCCTCTACCCCTCTCGTGAATCTTTGAATTTTGACTGCCTATGTTTCATTCACTGAATCTGCGATGTTTGTAATCTGTAATAAAAACAATTTATGAAGGTCTGCAGAACCAATAGAAGGCCCAGTTGTGGGTCTCGGATTCCCAGGATCTCTTATTTCAAAACAGTTATTTTCTGGTTGCAATAATACATATATGCACTCTGCACTCATCCATGTGACGGCCATGGCCTTTGAAAGCTGATATTTTGTTGAGAATGGACGTTGGCATTTATTTTGTAGGTCGCACTTATTCCATTTCTCTTCTAGTCTTCATTACTTCAATTCCAACCCACATTAATGCACTATATATTTCTGATGGACCACCTGAGCCTTCTCTTTTCCTCAGATAGAAAGAGACCCTTGAATTTGTTTCCTTCGTCTTGTGCAATAAATTTGATTAATTGCCCAGTTTGGTCAGTCTCTAATTGTCTCGCCTCTAAACTCTCAACGTCTAACATTGAGAAGTGCAACTAAAGTCTGGCATCTTCTGTCCGTCTTGTCACTGTTGGGCTTGGTTTGTTTCTGGACTGTGCTGAATGTCACCTTCCAAAGTCTTTAGAACCATATACAAAGCATTGAATTTCATGTTATAACCGTCCAAACTGGGCATTGGGCAGGATATATGCGCCACACGGATGTGATTGTAGATGGTAATTAATAATCCAAAGCCATACAAACATAGAATGCATAGAAAGTGACAGAAATAAATGGACTTATCTTCAATAAGTTTGTGGCTTTCCAGAGTTTGGATTCTAGCATCTAGGGAAGCGTGGAGCTTTGAATGATAACCATTAAGATCTTCTAAAGCAGGTCGTTATACATCTGTGTCTGACTGGCATTATGTGGCCAGACATCAATGGTTCCTTATCAAAAACTTCAGAAGTTTTCATTTTGTTAAAGATCCTACAAATGCAGACTTGCAGTTCAGGTTTGAAACAGTGCCCCTTCTAGATTCGTGCATCTCTTAATGTCATGCATGACCACTCACTATCACTAGTAACGGTACATCATGGTACTCACGATTGGATGATATGTAGTGCACTACTTTATCAGTGCATGTATTTTTCATTTTAATGTTAAGTGTTTAGATAATTGTGGTCTATTAGTCTTGCAATGAGATTTTGATAGGTTAAAATGTCAATGACAATTGGGATGAATTGGCTTCATTCCTCCTCCTTGTACTTTGGGTATTTCTATTCGTCACCATCTGACCTCCATAACTTGCATAAATGGCTGGTTAAAATGCCTTTGAAAATATGTGAATTTAATTGGAAAATAAAAGATAGAACCTATGTCCTCCCTTTATAAGGTGGTATGGTTCAAAAATAAATAATAATTAGAAGATGAAGAGCTTATTTTTAAGACCTAACTCACATAAGTTAAAATATCGAATCTGAAAGACAAAAACTCTCTTGAGTTTGTTCATTGTCTAACTTATATGTTGGAGAAGACAAATGCTATGCCCTTCTTCCATGATGATATAATGCATAACGATACAAATAATTTTGAATCAAAGGGATTTAATAATTGATTTAGATATTAAATATTAGGATAAAAATTTGATATTAAAGTATACAAAAATATGAATGGTTAGGTGTATATAACTTTAAGATTGATATTGCACATATGATGTTAGTATTATTTTCAATCAATTCATCATTATTAATAACATGATTTCATTTACTAGATATGTTTTGTAAAATTTGTACCATCTCAAGAAACATTGAATTATACATCATATGAGGTCAATCTTGACATATGTAAATTTGACTTGACACACAAAAGTGGTGTGAGTCACACAATATTGGTTTACAAAAAATTTCACCTTAAAATATACTTTCCTAAATCTTGTTCATATCTAGTTTTTTCAAGATGATATCTAAAGAACTCATTCAAGAGCTCGGAAATTTTCTTGGTAAACTAGTTTTCCTACATTATACCTTTTTGTGGACCAAATTAGAGATGATGAGAAAGATTTAGATTAGTTAGAAAACATGTAGGTGGCTTATGTATGATGATGATGTTGATTTGATTAATATAATACAATTTACAATCAAAGTGTTCTCTCATTAAATGAAACTGGCTTTGATGATAGAGACCATTTCTACATTCTATAGTATTGAGTTAGGTCAATCTTGTATCACATAGAAGTGATCAAATAGGATAAGCAATTATTTTTAAGTATGAAATGATCATATGGGAATTAGTGCAATTGAGTGAAATTGAGATTAATAAGGATGGGGTTGTGAGAAAAAAATTTAACAACTGTGTTGTTGAAATGTTATTTCATTAAGACACCCCCATCAAGTTGATCACTAAAAAAAATGGTCATTGTAAGAGTTGGCAAAAAATACTCTACACCATGCAAGATTTGGCTGAAGATTATAGCCACCTAAGATCTAGGAACTTGTCCTTGGATTTTGGATTGAAGTATTGTAAGTTTATCATTGGACATGGGTTTGGGAAGCTATTTTAGGTTTAAGGGTTACATCATTCTTGTGTGTGCATACTAAGCTTAGGTTCCTTAAAGGCCTTTTAGCTCGAGTGTGGCTTGTCAGAAAGCCAAGGGCTAGGAGGTGAGCTTCCTTTTGGCTTGGTTGAAGTGTGTATATTATGTAGGCTAGGTGAATTCATTTTTTGAGCTACTAGCCATGATTTTAATTGAAGATGGAAAATATTTATTATCTTCTTATACATAATAGTTATGAAAACTAATGTGTAGTTATTATTGTTGTCCTTGATGGTGTAAAAATAATATTTAATGTTAACACCAGTGTCCATTTTATGGTCAAAGAATGATGTGTATCAATTATCAAGTGTGTAACAAAAAACATATAGTTATGGGATGATAAACATGTATGAATGGGTGTTTTGAAGTTTCTAAGTGTTTAGTTGGAAAATGGATGTTCTAGGGTTTAGGACATGAATACACCTTTTCTCCAACTAACATTCAAGGATTCCCTAGAGACCTCAATCCAAGGGTGCAAAGGGGAAAGATATATGCTAAGGGACTATCCTAGGGTTGAATTAATGAGGGGTTCACCACCAAGCTAGGGCTTGGAAAAATGAATGAAATGAAAGATCTAATGACAAAGCCTAGTGAAGCATGAAACTTGAATCAATGACCTAGAAATGCATATAAATAAGAACAAAAAGTTGTAAAATCAGAAGTGTGTGCTTGGAAACTTGTAACGGCTTGAATAAAGACTGGAAATGCTATAAATCCTAAAATTTTGGCCTATTGGGACTCATTCACCAATCTAGTTGAATCGGTCCTAGATCTCGGTTTCTACATAGGAACAATTTTCTGGGAAAAATGGTATTTAAATCTACAAAAATCTCGAAAAAAACTTGTAGTAGGACACATTCACCACTTTTTGGAATCAGTCCCATTCTACTTTTCTGGGAATTAAAATTTTAGATCTGCACTTCAACAACTGCTCTTTTCTCCCAAATTGATTTCCGGATCCAAAACCCTGATTGCAGAGCTTTAGGTGCCCTTTTATGAAGATGACAACTTGATGACTTTCTACAACCTTGTAACATAATCTTCAAAGGATCTTCAAGTCTCCAAAGCACCTAGATCTGCAACTACACAAAGAGAAATAGGGGTTCGGCTTGGTCAAACCCCTTGTATGTAATTAAACCAAATGATGAGATACTGAAATGAAGGTATGAAATATGAAACAAATAATATGAATCATGGATAATGATTCCTTGTAAATGGTGTCTTGTAAATTTTCAACTCAACATGAAATGGCCATGAAGGATGTATATCTTGATCTTGACAATAGGTGTAGAAAAATGCATTATCTTGGATCTTCAATGCTACATCACAAAAATAGCTCAATAACATGCTTGATGCTTGATATCCTTGACATGATGATGGATCTTGAATTTTTGCAACAATTGATGAAGAATTCTACCCTTGAATTCCTTCGAAATGATCTTAAATGCTCTCTAGATGATCTTGTGAAGTCTTGGAATGCATAACTCTTGGGTACTTGAGTTGATATCATGAATGCATAATGAAATAATGATTTGAGACCTAATTTATATGAGAAATCCATATAATATCCCATAAATTAGATCCCACAGGCCGACATTCATAAAATTTGAACTTAAAAACCAAATTTTCTCACTCAAAACTCAAAAAGGAGCCAAATGGGACTCATTTCCCACCTGGTGGGAATCATTCTCCCAAGGTGGTGAATGGGTCCCACAGGGCCTATTTTGATTGCTTAAGTTTCAAAGAGTGTGTAAATTAAGTTTATATGCTAATATTGTCAGGTTTTGATTGAAATATGCCTTGGGATGCACAATATAGGGTCTTAGGGGTCTATTAATAATGATATTAAAATCATAAATGCAAGAGGGCCCAAAATCCAATGTGAAAGTGTTAATAAATACACTTTACAACATTAAATTAAGGAAAAATTTGGTCTATTTAGATTAGAAGGGCCCAAAATCCCATGTGAATCTGTACAACATATTACAACACTAGATTTAGGTCCCTTTAGTTTAAAAGTCTCTTAAATTTAATGTGAAGGTGTAAATAAATACACTTTACAACATTAAATTAGGGAAAATTTAGGTTTATTTAGCTTAAACGGGCCCAAAACCTAATGTGGATGTGTAAGACTCATCACAACACTAGATCAAGGTGATATTAGGTCCAATTTATCATTAATTATTCCCATATTAAGTGTGAAAATATACACGGCAATATTTTTTGACACTACATTAAGTTATCATAATAGGTATATACCCGGGTATTATTTCAATGATCCATAGATGTCTCAAAGTACATGTGTGAATATTTTCTAGTAATGGAAACAACTTAGTGAAGGGTTGATAACTCCAAATTAGATGCAATATAATACACTAATTTGGAAACTTAATATTGGTAGAAGGATGAACCTTGAGGGATAGCTAATTTAAAGAATCAATATACTACTCAAAATCTAATACTCTTCTATGCTTATTTAATAAATTAATTTAAACTATTACTCAAACATAGATTTTCTTCGAGATTGATTCATTTATACATAAGTAATTTTTTTTACATTGCTATTAAAAATAAATGGAAAAATAATTAATTTGTAGTAATAAAACATTTGTATTAATAGTAATGCTTTAAAAGGAAAATATTTCCTTGTCATAGATATATGAAATTTTATATCAAAGAATATTAGAAAGAAAATATGGTGTAAAATTTCCATAATACTTTGTTATGACTTAATCCAAATTAGATAACAAAAAAAAACAAAAAAATATATTTATGTAAATGGGGGTGGTTGGGTAGAGAAAAATCTTGTACCAATGCACCCCATGGGATCACACCTACCATAGGCCACCCATAGAGGGGACACAACCGCATGGGAGGTTGTCATCCCCCCATATGGGGCTATATCCCTAAAAAAAGTGATGTATTTTCTTGCTAGAGTAAAGAAAAAAAGCATGTATAAACATCCAAAGACTTTTATTTTCAACATATTGCAAGATTCTAATCTATAGGTCAAATAAATCATACCTCCTTTACTTTTCCTTGAAAACAAAAAAAATAGTGAATTTATATATGTACATAAATTATGTACAAAAGTCTTAATCAAATTCAAATATGTATTGAAATCATATGAATGAAATTTGAACTTTAGGGTTTGGGACCATGTTTTAAAACATAAAGAGATATGCATAATAAATAAAAGCTTGAATACAAATAAAAATAAATATTAGTGACTAAATCTTGGGTCAAAACCCTACAACATTGTAAGTAGGTTTTGTAGACTATTTATTTTTCTATTTCTTGTCCCATCAAAATAAAGTCATGATTCCTAAGGCTCGTCCATAGTCTTGAGTGGATGGTTGGATTTTGTAGAAGGGTATGCATGGGTTGTGAGGGAGTAGTGAGTTCCATATGCAACTATTATCCCCACACTTGTATTCCTTCCCTTTTTATGGCATGGACGTAGCTTGAGAATCTACCATTAATTCATATCCCTCTCCTTAGCATTGTCCTTAAATAGTCTTTTTAATTTTCCCCAAACTTTCTTTCATGGCACCAACACTCTTCATTGCATTTGATTTTTCCCTATTCAATCAAAATAAAAATGAAAAGAAACAATAATTTAGGGTTCCATTGTTCCATCAATGAGTATAAGTAGGTAATATCAATAGATAAGACAAGTTTGGTTTTGTTTTTATGAAAAAAAAATTAAGTAAAAGACTAAATAAAGAAAAGAGATCACATGTACATTTTGGATAGAGATAAAAAATTTAAATAAGGAGTGTAATGAATGAGGAGAAGTCAATATCATTATAAGATTTAAAATTACAAAATAATTTCTATTGAATGTATCATTATAAGTTTTCATAAAAATATTTTCAAATTATAAAGTAATTAGTGATGATATAATTAAAGCTTTTTAGTTTTTATTATTAGTTTTTAATTATAAATTATTTAGGTGAGGATGGATTTAAAGTAATATTTATGGAATAATATTTGTATTAAAATTTAGAGCGATTGTTAAAGTAAAAAATTTATACTTTTTTTTTGGGGATTTAATATATTGACTTTTATATATGTCATTTATGTTTGGAGAAAGGGTCATGTATTTTAATCATAATTTAATATATCTATAACAAAAAAAATATTAATTACAAAATTAGGGATCTAGAAACTAAGACATAAATTATCGTGTGTAAAGATCATCAACTAACAAATAATACTTATACTTGTACCCACAAGCTTAATTCCTTTTAAATATATATTTTTTTAATTAGAAATGTATATGTAATATATTGTAGTGTCGAAAAATATCCTCACGACATTTTGTAGTGTCCCTCCAATTGTTGCACTCTTTTTCAGTTCGTTTTTGTTCAGTTGATAGTTATTTTAGTTGTTTTGGATACTAGATGTTGTTTTATTTCAATTATGAAATTGTTACTATGTTGGTTTTATACTTTGTTGATGATACATTAGAGACATTGTCGATCATCTAATTACGTTTGTGTGGTGATCTTATGATGAACAGTATGTGTGTTACGGTTTTATGTTGTTTTCGAGCATTAGTGTGTTAGTCTTGGTGAATGAGACAATGTAGTGTATGTTAGTCTTGGTGAAGGAGATAGTGTAGCATTACTCACTTGTGGGTACCCTACTACACTATGACTCTCTTTCACAACGTGATTGTTGGTTTATGTAGATATGTTTGATAGTGTTGTTTGATGTAGTTTGCATGTACTAGGCATCGACTCTACCTGCTTTGTCAGGTTTGATCATGTCATGACACAATGAAAACATGTTGATTTGGAGATAGTGTTAGGTTCTTCTTCAGCTATCATTTCCTTATAGGATGATTATATGTGTTATCACCTATTGTTGTTTTGTCGTTCGGTTTCATCGTGTCGTTCATGTTTTCATCATGATTGGAAATTCATTAATTAGTTAAATGGTTATTAATAAGTTATTTGATTTAGTGTAATGTTGAAATGTTAAATTAAAATATTTATGTTTAGATAGTTTAATAATTAAAATTTGATTGTTGTTTTTAAAGGTTTGATTAATTAAATTAATTAAATAGGATATTTATTTAAATGTGATTGTTAATTTTGAGTAATATATATTTATTAATTTTAATGTGAAAACTGAAATAATTGAAAAGTAGATAATATCGAATAGTTTTTTTTCAACGGATTATGAATAAATATCTGAAATTGTGACTCGAAGTCAGAAAGTGTTATCTTAGGTAATTGCTTAATTAGAACTATTTTTACAATCTTGTTTGCATGTTGATAGTTAGTTATGTTTTGTGATTGTGAGTTAATTGAAATTGAATTAAAATCATTGGTTATGAAAAATGGTTCATGACAATTTGTTTTGGTTCTGGGAAAGAAAATTTCATGGCAGTTTATGTTGGGTTTTGCAGAAAAAAATTCATGGCAGTTTTTGAGGAAAAAGCTTCTTCTCTGTGTTTCGGTTGAAAAGCTCTGGAGACAATGAATTGGAAGGATTTGTGCATTTGAAAAAAATATAGAGTTGTGGATTTTCTTTTTCTTGCTTCAATCTACATTGGATTCGAGGAAATATTTGAGGTTCTTTTCTTTGTTTTTGCATTTTCTTGAACGGTAGCATCTGGATGTTGTGTATCATATTTGTTCTTCCTTGTGGTATAATTTGTTTGTTGAATCTTTTGCACAAACATAATAAATGAAATTGTTGCTGATTAGTGTTGAAATAATTGAAGAAAATTTCTAGAGAAATGAAAGCTATTAAAAATCTAGCTATAGTAAAATTGGTTTTATAATTGTTGATTGCCCTTTCTTGAAAAATTTCTCATAATCTTTGTTATTTCGCTTTACCTTCATTTTTTTCTATGTGGTATCTATTACTGTTGGACAATATTATGTTTCTTTGAATGATTATTTCCGGTATGCTTAAATGTTATGCATGTGAGAGAAAACTGGATCTCATATTTTGTTTCATGTTCATATCTTGTTGATTTTTATACTTTCAAAATCTTTCATTGCTTCTGATCATTTGTGGGATTTTATCATTTGTACATCATAGTTAATGTGCTTTGAGTCCTTGAATCTATAGGAAATTGTCTTAACCTTAATACTGCTAGGGAATTTCAATGTCGTCGTGTAGTTTCTTTAAGCTAGCAACTGAAACATTCATATTACCCATATATAAAGAATCCCCTTCATCCCGTTGGCTTGTAATATTCGTAATGGTGGTTGCATGAAATCGAACCATGATGTCGCATTTGTGTGCATATAGCATTATTTTCGTAGCAAACTGAATTAAGAGCTCTCTTGAAACCAAGATTTTATCTTTTCTTTTGTTTATAAAACCATCTCAGTGGATGGTATGTAAGAGCCATGTCCATATCATATACATATGCTCGTGCAACCAAACTTATTTCTATTTTCTCATCCTTTTGCCTTGCCAGTTCTGCATATAGCCTATCTTCTTATAGTCTCCTCATTCCTTGCCATGCGAATTCTACTTGGTGTAGCCGGCGTTGCTCCTCTTTAGCCATCTCTGTTTAAGAGATCATAGGTTGCCTTGGAGATGCTAGTTACCCTTTACTTACCTCAGCCTTGGATTTATTTAATTCTCTTGTAGCTTTTGCATGCTTGACCGATTGTTGTCTTGCAAGGCGCATATTCCCCACTTTTGAGTATTTGATATGTCTATCTTATGTTAACGTTATTATCCCATGTGTCACCTCTACATAGAACATACTTACCTTGTAAATTTATTATTTAATATTGAAAATTTGAGTAGTCATTGTCATGGTCATGTTAAATATTCACTAGATAATCTTATTTTTGGTTATCTATAGTTCACTATTTAATTATGCCTCATCTTTTAATAAACATTGATTTGTATCAAAGTTTTCTAATTTCTTTAAATTTGATGGATTATATTATGCTAATGGAATTGGATGTTAAGATAGAATATTGTAATTGTTTTTTTTTTAAAGAGTTGAGTTTTACAAATGGTGCTAACATAATAGTGGATATATGTATGTAAGAGAGGGGGACCAACCACTGTAAGGCCCCAGGTCATGGAAGGCCAAGAGCAGAAAGGCTGCCCTAACTTACCTCAGTTTAAAGGATGGTTAGGATAGAAGAGATGAGAATGATGAGGATTATGTGTCCTTAGATCAAGCAAAAATCCTTAGAGCTGAAGAGAGACTAGATGAGTCATTTTCTAGAGTCAACTCTACGTCTCATATAGCTCTCTCTCTGAGGATAGAAGCATGGTTCTGGGATGACAACATGGCGTACTGGCATCTCACAGGTGCATTGGTGTTCGTATGGCCATAAAACCAAAGAGAAGAGGTTGGAATCTCGAAAAAGGACTAGTATTCTAGTTAAGCATCTTCAGGAAGTAAATAACAAGATTAGGAAAAGCGAAAGGTAAATACGAATATGATGAAAGAAGTATATTACCACAAGGGTGACGAAGATGATCTCATAGAATAATCCTCTCACTAGCTTGCTTCGAGATCTCTCCACCTGAACACAACAAAGAGGGGAAGTGTTGGGGGTTTTTAGGGGCCTACCTCAGTTAAACCCCTGTCTTGGTATTTCCACCTCCATGGATAACCAAGTTTGCAATGATAGAAATAACGATAAAGAAGGGAGATACAAACTACGTATGCAAGAAACACTTCAAAATAGTATGTGCTTACTCAACCGAATATGATAGAGGAGATGAGAATAGCTTACCACCTCCATCCAAAGCACTCAAGGCTTGTGGACGAGTGAATGAGAGGAGCTCAAGCCTTTGTTGCCATGGTGTTTGTCTTGCACTTGCACTATCAGAGTGATGGAGTGGTAGATTGCTGCAATGGAGTGAAAAGTGTTGCTACAAAGCTTGAATGAATGAATGGAAATGGAGAGAGTGCTCAAATCGATCTTGCAAAACTTGAGAATGGATGGAATGGTCAAGAATATGAAGGAGAAGATGAAAAACGACCATATTCGGGTCGGCTAGCCGAAGAGGGGCATTACACTTTGACTTCCAATCGAAAGTGTAACATCTCTACAAACTCAAGCCACATGAATATGCCAAGGATGTAAGTGCGTCTCATGGACATCTATGTGCCTTGTAGACGTCCCTAATAGAAATTCCCACACCGACATGCAAATAGGGCACCAAGTGTGATGCAAGCAGTGGGCTTAAGTGGAATTAAACCTCTACTTTTGGTTTTCTAAAGTGTAAAGGGATGAAAGGGAAATTGTGTTAGGGGTGCAAATTCATGCCCATACATTTTTTACCCACTTTAGTGAGCATGAGTACTGATGTTTGTTTTGCTAAAGTAGAGTAGTAAGAAAGTAACAGAGTAAGAGATGTATACCTGAACCGACAAGGAAGGATATCACGGTCTGGAAAACCCGGAAGTGTAGGAAAGGGCTTCATAGTTTCATAGAACCAAAAATTTAGTACAAAAATGCCTCATGGGCTCACGGTCCTACAAGGGGGGTATCCTTCAAGAACTCTCACATGAAGGAAACACAGAAAATCACCTTATAACCCTGTAGACCTGTAAGGAAGGTACCCCCCAAGAACTCTCACATGAGGTAGATCGATAAAATCACCTTATAGACCCACAAACTTGCAAGGAAGGTATCCCCCAAGAACTCTCACATGAGGGAGACAAAGTAAAGGTGATTTTGCAGAGTCAGAGATGGTGACATGTTTACCCACATATAGAATGCATCAAGAAGCATTTGCATAGGCCAGTGAACAGACACTCACACAGACCATTGCTAACTTGTAAGACTTTCAAAGGGGTCCCTTGAGAATCCACCAAAAGGAAGGAAGGTCCACTAAAAGGATGTGTTGTTTGAAAGGTGAAGTCTAGTCAGGCTACCCCCAAGGTAGACATAAAGATACAAAGATGGTGTAGTTGGCCTTCCCCTGGACTAGACGTCGAGGCAATGTAACTGGTCCAGTCGGGCTACCCCCGAGCTAGATGCCATAGAACTTTGTTGAAAACTTTTGAAGGGGTCCCTTAGGAACCTAGGGTAAAAAGGAAGGGTCCACTCAAGGGATGCACTATTCAAAAGCTATTGTCTTCCTTCTTGAATTGATTTGTCACCAAGGAATCCTTTTGAAAGATGTTCACTTCATCAAGGAATTTGAAAGGAGGGTATGTGCAGGATCATGATGGGCAAAAAAGTGGTGATATGTAAGTGATATGATGACCCATGTGGCTGAAAACATTTTTTTACCCAAAATTGATGAAATGAAAAGAGTTTTTAGAGGAGATTCTCAACTTTCCACCAATATAAATTATCATTTACTCTGAATTTAATAAATAATAATTATTTATTTTCTATTTGAATTACAACTAAAGTCCTGATTGATAGGAGGATTGAAAAACATCTATAGCTTTCAAACGGTATCACATTTTTAAAATTTGAAACATGTGTCACATTCTATGCTTCACATACTATAGGATTAAAATAAAAATAAAAAATTCATGAAGTTTTGACCAAGTTAAGGTGGTTAGACATACGAGTTTTTTATATTTTGTAAAAGTTGTAATAAAAAATTCATAATTAAATATTTACTTGGAAAAAAATTACAAAAAAATATGCATCACATTGGGACATGAGTCCTCTACTTATATATAAAATATTATAAAAAAATATTATCATTTTGTTGTGGTTAGGGTGGTCAAACAGACATCTACTTCTTATTTTTTCCCTAAAATATAAGTACTATTGCATTGAAATTTCAAATTTTCACCAAATAGATATTTTTTTTTTTTAAATAAACCTAGTTGTTTAGAAAATAAATTTAATTCTATACAAATTCTATTCTTACATATTTTTGAAATAATATAGATAACTTATTCAAATTTTTTACGTCAAGTTGCCTAACTTTGATTTTCTGAATTTTCATTGCCACTTAAGGGCCTGTTTTTTCCATGATGATCCTACACATACCCAAGAAGAAGATGCACTCTTGTGAGGGGAAGACTAAGACCATTTCCACTTAGAAGGAGGGTTTCCAATTCCTTTGTTTAGGAACCCATGGTGAAGGAAACATATTCTGCAAGGGTTTCAGGTTGACAATGTAGTTCTAAAAAAGAAGTGTGTGAAGGATCTTCAAGAAAATATTTGTTTGGAAATGAATGAATTTTCTAAGGATCATGCAATGTGGAAGTGGATTTGTCACGCATGAAAGGGAAAACTCAAGAAAAGAAGAGAGAAAGATAAAGAGAGAATAAAAGAAAAAGGGAACACACACCAAGGGCACAGGGGGATCTGGTTTTGCAGAGTTAGATCTGCCTTTATTTATATATATTAGGTAACTATGGCAAGAGGTGAAATATCATCAACCCCTAACTATACCAGCAAGAATGCATGAAATAAAAAGTAAAAATTAAAAACTGGGTCAACATGGAAGGAGGCCTAAATTCTCCCGATGCTTTGCATCATCCCCAATTTACCAAAAGTCAATCACAAACATGGAAGAACGAAGATACACATAGAGGAAGGTTTACAAAACACACACCATGCATGTATCCAAGCACAAATAGGGGTGACAAGGTTAATCCAAGAACATATAGAATTATTATAGGGGAACACATCACAACACATACACGCATCTAATCTAAAGATCAAGAAAAGGGTCTCCCCCTAGCATTGGTCGACCAAGAGGTCGTCAGCTTCCCACTCCAAATCATCATAGGGGGAAGGCTGATGATCCTGTAATGGTGTAATGTTTAGGGGATGAGATTTTGATCCTCTCGTAATAAGGGCCAAGGCAGAGGGACCAGTGAGGTCTCCATCGCTCAAATCTTGTGGGTCCGAGTTCAATGACCTTGCAAAGATCACTAAAAAGGTTGGAACTTCATCCACCAAGTAAAAAATACACTTAATGGGAGTGCCATGCTTCACCTCCATGGATGGAGGAGTTTGTACCTGAGGTTCACCACTAGGCTCACCAAGTGACTCAGGAGTGGTGACAAACTCGGGGGAGGCTGGGACTGGTTCCATTTGTAGGATAGAACAAGTCAACTTGGGGCCTCTTTCCAGAGAAGGGGGGCTCTTCTTACATCCTCCATTGCTGGAAGGGCCATGCTTTACCTTCTTCTTCATCAGAGGAGTTCAAATCCCCACAGATGAAGCAAGGCAAATATATGAAGATAAAACCATAGTGGATACAACTGAAGTATTAACCATATCCATGAGCTTCGGGAAAGGCAAGACATTCAAAATTAAAATCAGCAAAGGTGGCTCCAAAGAAGGAGCGATAAACACTTGCACCTTTCCAGGTGCATGTGTGCTCACAGTAGGAGCCAGAATAGATTTAGATATGGAAGGAGGGAAAGAGGAAGACACAACAGGAGCTGCAGTCTTCTCGTGCTTCTTCTGTAAGGAGGCTTGCTCAACCATGGGGGTGTCTTCCATAGTTGTTTCCAACGGAAATACAGACTCTTGAAAGGGAGAACAAGGGGTAAGTTAAAAAATGGAGAGAGTAGTTAACTCTACTACTTTAGAGGTGGATCCTTCCCTACCTAAGGGAATAGGAAGAGTTTGAGGGGAAAAATCTCTTCTTGAGATTTTCTTTCTACCATACAAATAGTATCAAGGTCTTGGGGATGCGCTAGGGAGTTCTGATATCCTGACCTTCAGCTTTCGCCAAGGAGGCACCATTGGACTTAACGGGTAGAACTCGGGCTTCTTCATCCAGTACTCTTCCCAAGAGAGAGGAGTGGATGAATCAACTCGAAAGGGAGCAAGCTTCTCCTTTCCCTTTCAAAAAAAGGAGGTAGCTAGCGGCTCGAGTATAGGAAGGGTCAACTTCGGCTGACCTTTGCCTCTAATTTTGTACAAGTTCACATAGTTCTTGTAAAGTAGGTATGTTCTATGTGGGAGAAGACTAACTAGAGTGGGCCAAAATTGATTCAACGAGTATCCTCCATGAGATACCACTGGCTAATATCTAGTGTCGTGCATGACACCTTCGTGGGAAAACTTAAGGCACTTATGAATCACGGAGGCCATCCCATTCATGAAAGCTAGCCAAGGTATACCCATCTTTAATCTAAATAGGTCTAACTCAAGAATAATATCAAAGACCGTGTATACACTCCTAGGTCCAACTAGGACGAAAAATGTTATCGATAGGGTTTAAGAAAAATTCCATCATGCATGCAGATGATGGATTTTTTTTTCATATTCCTCCCTTTGTAGGGAGTTTGGGAGTGAATTCTCCTATGTGATGACATTCACTCTACTCATGGGGTCGAGTAAGACCCTTGTCACAATGTTACCATTCAAGCAAGTGGGAATATAAAGTGGAGAAGGCTTACTATTTTATGGCACGTCTTGCGAAGTAAATTTTATATTTGGTGAACCGATCACAAGGCGGGGAGAGGGAGTAATGGTAACCTTGTTAACATATGCCTCTTAGTGAGAAGTAGAATCAGTGGGATCGATAATCATGTTAGTAGAATGTGATAGAAATGGGTCTGTGTATATCTGCAATTCACTATTAGCTTTCACCATTGATTTATTTCTATTTTAATTTTTCCCATCAAGATGGATAGTACTATCCTTGATGTGGTCCTGTATCTCATGACACAGACACATACATTGTTTGGTATTGTGTTTGTTAACTCGATGGTACTGACAATAAGTTTTTTCGTCATACTAGCTAGGGTATGCCTCTCTAATTGGTTTAGGAGGTGGAAAGGTAATGATATTATCCTTCACCAACTTTTGTAATATGGAAGAATAAGATTTTGATAGCTTCATAAACTTTCGGTCATGTCTAAGGCCGTTGCTATCCACAATGACTACTACATTCACAACAGTTTTACCTCTTCTTGAGGTTGATACGATAGATCTTCCTTTAGAATGAGAGTGCAAGGGAGGACCCTTGAACTGAACCACCATTTTTTGGTACTCTCATAAAGCCACACACAAGTGTGCAAAAGAAGGATAATTCATGAGGGTGAACTTCTCTTTCCAAGGCCTTTGTAAGTTCCCTATGAAGACCTTTTGTACATCAGAATCAGGTATTAGATACGAGATCTATGAGAAGAGTGCTTGGTATCATGCTATAATGTTTCTAATCTTTTCATTTTCCCCTTGTTTGCATCTAACAAGGTCTGAGAACGTCATCTTTGGTCCGATATTGGCTTGGAATTGTTAGAGGAAATGATTCACAAGTTGATCGAACATGAAGATGGAATTATCGGGAAAAAAACAGTACTAGTCCAGTGTTGTATCTTTGAGGGATCGGGGAAATAGTTTGGCCATGAATGCATCGTGATGGAAAAAATTTGTGCATAAGGTGTTAAAGGTAGACACATGTCTTTGTGGGTCCCCTTTGCCACCGTATTTCTTGAATTTTTGAATCTCCATCCCTTGCGGGAAAGGAGTGTTTGGAATTGCAACCAACAATGGGCTGTGTCAGAAGAAGGGTTTGAATATAGGCTAGGCTGAGGCCTGGGAAAGGTTCACCAGATGGTTCTACATCTTCCCCATATTTTGAAGTAGGGTATTCAGAATAGGGTCATTACAAGACATAAGACCACCAGAACCACTACCAGAGCCACAACTATGACCACCACCACCAGAGCCATCACTGATGCAAGTACCACTAGTGTGACCTCTACTAGAGCCACTATCATGGCTCCTGCTAGAGCCGCCACCACCAGTATGACTTCTGCTAGAACCACTTCCGCCAATACCACCCCCACTTTTGAAGTTTCCACCACCAAATCCTCCACCTATCATTTTGCCAAATCCTCCACCACCAAAGGTATTAGAAGGGGTGAAGTGGAAACCCAAAGAGTTCTTGTTTACGGCAATGGCCATCCAGCCCCAGGAATGCACCGGGGCATGGATGTCGCATGCCTTCATGCATCTTTCCACCGTATTCACCATTAACAGATTTTTTCAGTTCTGTCAGTGCCGTAATATGCACTGGAAACGAATTAAAATTAATTTTTACTTGGATATTACACATTCAAAAATCTAATTTTTACTGTTTATTGATGTGCCATGTGCATTAACTGTGTTTTTTTTTCTTATTTTATTTTTTCATTTTATTTTATTCCTGATAAGTTTAAATATATTTAATAAAATAATTTAAAATATATAATCTATATTATATTCAAGGATAATTATTCTTGATGTGTCAAATAAGATAATAAAATAAAATCCAAATATTTTAGGACATTCATATTTTTAAATAATAATTATTTTTGAATATAATATAAATTATATATTTTAAATTAAATTTTACTTGCATCATCAAATTTTGATTTTTCCAGCCGTGGATTTAATGCAGTAATTTTGAGAATGTAGAATATATTCTTAATATTTTTTTTTTATATCTTTCTTAAATAAGAGAATGTGGAATTTTTATTTTTTTATGTATATATATGCATTTAATATAATTTATTTATTTTAATTATTTTAAAAGTGATAATTTATGTATATGAAGATATTTTAAAATTTGTTAAATAATATTTTAATTATTAAATATAAAAAATTATTTAAAAATATTTAAAAATATCCAATCCCAGTTTTTTAAATTATTTTTATATTTAATAATTTTTTAAAAATGATTTAATTTTTTAATACTTTTTATTTGAATTGCATTTGTATTTATAGTTAATATTATTTTTAAAAATATTAATATTATCTTATTATAAAATTATAATCTTCTTTAAATAATTTTTATATTTAATAATCTTGTAAAAGAGATTTAAAAATAATTTTTATGATTGTCAATTTAAATTTTATTTGATGTTTATCTTTTTATATAATTTATTTATATGTTTACTCAAATATTACATTTCTATAATATATTTAATATTTTTTGAAGAATAATTTAAATTTAATCCTCATCATTTTGATTAATTTAATGTTTAGTGTCTATTCTCTTATTTAAATTGTTTATATGATTACCATAAAAAGTTTCTACTCTTAATAAATTTTAAAACTGACATAAAATTGATTCGTATAAACATTTTAATTTATTTTTAAGTGTTGATACTTTTCTTTCAATTATTATTTTATTTGTAATTTTATTAAGAGCTTGTGTTTTTATTTAAATTATTTGTATGTTTAATAGTTTTTTAAATATTGATGTAAACTTAGTCCTTACAACCATTGTTTAAATTTATATTACTTTAGCTTAAAGTAGTAATTGTTGAGAGTGATAACCTTAAGCCCATAGAATCTCAATAGAACATTTTATATAAATTGAATGCTCTTTTCAATTTAACTTATCTTACAAAAAAATTTAATGTTATAGACTCAACTCTTCACATTAAAATCAAATTCATCTTTTGATAATTTAACAACTTCCCTTAGTTTGTTTTGAAGAAGAGTTGTGGGCTTAGAGTTTTCATAATTTGTAATTGTCAATTATGTCTCATTCTTTGAACCTTTTTGTTAGGCCTATCCCATCTTGAGTCTACTTGTATAAAAAATATTAAACCTCTTATTTCATAATTCAAACTAAGAAGACATTTAATTAAAAATTTTAATATATTTTCAAAATAAAAGTAATTAATAAGAAACAAAATATAGTAATTGATATTTCAAATATTTAAATATTAAAAAATATTTTAGTTTATTAAAGTGAATATAAAATATCCCTTTAAGTTATTTCACTTCATAATTTACAAATAATTACAATATATTATATATCATACACATATTTATGTATTTTTTTATAATAAATTAGATTTTGATATTTAAATGTGCTAATATTTTAATGATTAAATTTATAATGCATATCAGTTAAGTTGTTATTTTAGGTAGGGATTGATCTATTTGAATATAAATGGGTGGAAATTATTGTTAGAGAAGTCCATATTTGAATGAAACATATAAGCCTTTCACTAATGAAATAAAATAAGCACAATAGATGTCTACAATATAAAAAAGAAGTTCATAACTCTTTATTATTTTTATTTTTATTTTAGAAATTGAAAAACATTTTCAAAATTTAAACAAAGGTTGTAAGGACTAAGTTTACATCAATATTATATTTTATTTACTTAAAATTTATTTTATTTTATTTACTTACTCATATTATATAATTAGTTTACTTAAATTTTTAAAATTTTACTTTAGAAAAATTTAAGAATCATTCTAATTTGATTTAAATAAGAGTTATTTTATAATTATAATTTTAATAAAAATATATGTTTGTTAGTTTTAGTTTTACTTAAAATTTTCATGTCATTATGTGGTATTAATTTTTCTATTGCAAATGTAATTTAGTGGTATTTTAGGCTTTTGAATTCAACATATTATTATTATTATCTATAGGCATCTTTCTTTTTTATTATTATATTGATAATGCAAGTTAATTATTGAACATTTTCATTAACTAAATTTATCTTTATCAAAGAACATTCATTTTCTAATTATAAAATTTAATATCCCTATCCATTCTATTTGCTCATATCAAAATATAATAATTGAAAAAATTAAACATAACTTTAAATTATTAATATATACTGAATTAATTATAAATATATCATTTTATTAATTCTAAACTAAATTTAAAAAAATAAAAAAAAACTTTTATACATATATTATTTATGTTTATAAAAATATCAATTTTTAATAATTTAATTTTATACATGTATTTAAAAATATTAATAAATACAAAATTGTTTTAAAAAACTTATTTATTTTTGTAAAATGTTAAATTTAAAAAAATTAAAAAAAACCTAAATAAAACATTACTTATTTTATTTAATAATGTATAAATTAAAAAAAAACATAAATTATATTTTAATGCCACATGAGTTTTCCAATATATTTTTTTTCCCAACATGCAATTAAAATTTTAGACGAGAATTTAAATTAAATATATTTGGTTTGGAGTGCAGATACGTCATTTTTCGTGCTCTGACAAACATAGGCACGGAACTGCAGGTATCCGTAGGCAGGCACGGCTGCCGCATGTATGTGGAGGCATGGCATGGCATCCATGCCCCGGTGCATTCCTGGGGCTGGATAGCCGTTGCCCTTGTTTACTTTGATGGTCTCAAAACTTTTGGAAGTAGTGGGTATATTGATCTAAGGGACCGCATCAACCATATAGACAGATGTAGGAGGCATCGACATCTCCTGCTACCTTTCACGCTCCTTGAAGAGATCACCTCGTATCATGCGACCATGGCTCGAGGGAGCACATGCTTTCTCCAAACCAATGAGACTAGCTAAGAGCTCTACAACTATCTAGTCTTTTTCCACCATGTATCTTATTTCACCGATCACCTTAGCAGCCCTAGCCATCTTTGGGTTTCCTTCCAAGTGATTTTCTAATGCACCTAACCACTTATCAAGGCTCACGACATACTTGGAAGGGATATAGATGACCTCATGCTTGCCTATAGATGAAGAGGTTGGCGACACAAGAGGAGTAGGGATGCAATCAGTTTCATCAAGAAATCTAGATTCACCTTGTGATATGTGCTCCTATGCGGATAGGAAAATCCTAGAACCAAAGAAGAGGTCGGCAGTGCAGCTAGAGGAGACCTTGTCTTGACCATCAAAAGGTGTCACAGAATTCTTCTAAAAATATGCCCAGAAGTTGTAGACTCGGTCATGAATCTCATTAAGTTTCACAACACACCAGGGTATAATGACCAAGAGGTATAGGAGAAAACGTCCAGGATGCCGACAAATGGATAGATGTTGGTTCACGTCAGGTTCACCAAAAATGTAAGAGAGATGGACCAAACACTACAAGGCCCCAGGTCATAGAAGGCCAAGAGCAGAAAGGCTGCCCTAACTTACCTTATTTTTAAGGATGGTTAGGATAGAAGGGATGAGAATGATGAGGATTATGTGTCCTTCAATCACTCTACAATCTTGAGAGTTGAAGAGAGACTAGATTAGTCATTTTCTAGAGTCAAATTTGTGTCTTAGGTAGCTCTTTGTCTGAGGAAAAAAGTGCAATTCTAGGATGATAGCATGATGTGCTGGTGTCTCATAGGTGCACTGGCATTTGTATGGCCAGAAAACTAGAGAGATGAGGTTGGAATCCAAAAAAAGGACTAACACTCTAGTTTAGCAGTTTCGGGAAGTAAAGAACAAGATTAGGAAAATCAAAAGGTAAATACGAATATGATGAAAGAAGTATATTACTGCAAGGGTGACGAAGATGATCTCGTAGAATAATCCTCTTGCCAGCTTGCTTTGAAATCTCTCCACCTGCACACAACAAAGAGGGGAAGTGTTGGGGTGGTTTAGGGGTCTTCCTCAATTAGACCCTCATATTCGTATTTCCACCTCCACGGACAGCCAAGTTTGCAATGATAGAAATAATGATAAAGAAGGAAGATACAAGCTATGCATGCAAGAAATACTAGGGTGGTTCCACAATAGTGGTTTACAATTTTTGGCCAAACTGGACACTGAAATTATTCTTTTTACTAAATCTTCATATTCAAGCACCTATAGCGGCTAAGCAATGAGGAATTTGAAGATAATGCAAAACTAGAGTCTCATCACATTTTGTCTGTAGATTCTAAAAATATTTTTTTCAAAATTTTTGGAATCAAATTACACTTTTTTTTCCATCTCCCACAAAAACTAGTTTTTTTCAGAAAACTACATTTTCAAAAAGTGACGCTCACCGTATACAACATAATTTTTTTTTTATAAAGGATAAAATTATAATTTTTTGAATTTAGATTTGTAACTATGATATCTAGCCCTTTCATTTGGTCTCATAGTTTTTTATTGAGTTTTTTTTCCTTAATCAAGTTTCAAAGTCAAACCAATTACAATTCAGACATAGGTGGACTGTATACAACATAAAAAATTTTGTATGTATCGAAATTCAATTTTTATTTTTTTAATGGATCAAGGACATCAGTACCCAACCCGAATGTATTTTTTAAAATTTTATTTTGATAATATTCTATTTTTCCACATGTGCAGAACAGAGAGCTTGATTTTCGGTGAAAAATCTATGTTTAATAAAACTAAAAAAACACATACATAATAAAACCAAAACATATTAAAATTATATTTGTTGGATAGCTCGTTCTGAGGACTACCTAATTCTAGTTGGGTTTGTGAATATTCCTCCATTTTCATCCTCAACCCAAGCTTCAAACTGCCAATTTTTTTATTTTTTTTGTGCTTGAGATGGGGAATGAGGGATAAGGGGGTTCGATCAAACCTCTAGGGGTTCACTCGAACCAAGGTTTGTGCGAACCTCTTTGAAGGGGTTCGCTCGAACCCCTTTCCTATGCATTGCATTGGTTTTTTTGGCGGCCAAGATTCAAAGGGGTTCGGTCAAACCATGGTTCGGGCGAACCCCTTTTTGGTTGAGTCAAACCAATAGGTTCGTACAAACCCCTAAAATCACTTTTTTTTCCTTGGGGTCATTTTTGTGAGTTTTCCTTCCTCACTTGAATTGTAAACCACTATTGTGGCTTCACCCACTACAAAACAATATGTGCTTACTCAACTGAATACAATAGAGGAGATGAGAGGAGTTTACCACCTCCATCTAAAGCACTCAAGACTTGTGGAGGAAGGAATGAGAGGAACTCAAACCTCTTCTATCATGGTGTTTATCCTACGCTTGCACTATCCGAGTGATAGAGTGGTAGATTGCTGCAATAGAGTGAAAAGTGTTGCTACAAAGCTAGAATGAATGAATGGAAATGGAGAGATTGCTCAAATCGATCTTGCAAAACTTGAGAATGGATGAAATGGTCAAGAATACGAAGTCAAAGATTAAAAATTGCCATATTCGGGTTGGCCAACCGAAGAGGGATGTTACACTTCGACTTCTAATTGAAAGTGTAACGTCTCTACAGAATCCAGCCACAAGAATATGCCAGGGTTGTAAGCGCCTCATGTGGACATTTACACATTGCGCGGGCATCCTTGACAGAAATTCCCCCATCGACATGCAAATAGGGCACCAAGTGTGATGCAAGTAGCGGGATTAAGTGGAATTAAACCTTCATTTTTGTTTTCTAAAGTGTAAAGGGGTGAAAGGGGAATTTGTGTTAGGGGTGCAAATTTATGCTCACACAATATATATATTAGAGTTGATTGACTCTTATATGGTTGTTTATTAAATGAAAATAATTTATAAATTATTCTTAATGAAGAATGATCATTGATTTAGTTTTTTAAGATAGAAAAAAATAAGGCATTTAATTATGTCAAAGAATTATCTTTTATGAACTTTTAGTTCATGAAGACATGATGGTTGTATACGATGAGTAATAATATATATGTTGATAATTTAAGAATGTACTTTTGTGTTATGGATTTTTTAAATCTTCCAGAGGATAGGAAAGGAAACTTGTATTGTAAAGCTTATATCATACTTGTATTTGATGTTTAATTGCAATGATTTAATTTGGGATTAACCATGCATGGTTTATTTGTTACCTTGGAGGTATTTTGAAAGTTAGATGGTTTGTGTCATGACTGAGATGTATTCATTCATGGTTTTGATTAATGTTCATGTTGGATGTCCTTTTTAATTGGTAATGAGTTATGTTATTAGGGTGTAATACCCCTTTGTTTTTCTCTTTAGTTTGGATAGTGTTCTACCTTGCTTGGTTTTGTTTTCTGGTTGCATCTATACCTTGAGAATACTATGATGTTGTTTATTATTCGATCGCTATTTATAGAGCCATGTGGACTATATGTTGTGATGTGATGTTGCTCTCTTTGATGTTATTATTTGAAATGCCTTTGATTAGCATTATGATTATTTGGAATAATGTGGTTAATTGCATATGAGTAGTTTATATATGTTAGAACTGCCAGTTTGGTGATAAGTGTATTGGTGAAGGGGACATAATTGCATCACTCGCTTGCAAGTGCCCTATGGTTTTGTGACTTCCTCTTCATAGTTTGTTCTATTATGATGTTTATATACATGTTCTATTTATGCCTCATTCATAGGTTTGCAAGTATAGGACATCGACTCCACCTAGCTTCATTGGTTTGAGCATGTCAACCCAACAGTTATGTTGATTGGGAGATAGGTTCTAGGAAGACATACCAAGATATCCCATGAAACATTGTGATGACACTCCTCCTAGGTTAGTTGTAGGTTATTTTTGTGAAATAAAATATTTTGTAACATTGGAAGCAATGTGAACCTTGTGATTGTATGGTTCATGTGTTTGGTTGAGTCAGTGTGTGTAAGCCTATATCTAGAGGTGGTAGGTTTGGACTTGTATTTGTGATAATATCTCCTAGCATGGGGGGTAGGCCTTCAGGTTGCACTTGGTTGGGAGGAACGTGTGCCCTACACCGTTGGGTTCCCTTTATCTTCAAATTGTGATAGCGACATTTCTAGTGGAGAGCTCATGGATTCCAACATGTTATTTCATAATTTGTAATTTTTATAGATGGATTTTGTATTAAATTACCCTTTAGTTGTATTCGAGAAGGTTTATTGTATTATGTAACACATTTGTATGAACTACCTCATTCGGGGAATGAGTGATGTAATATTATTTGACGAGTTAATGTTATATGGAATCTTGATGTAATTCTTATCTTTATGATGTAATTTTCATGTATGGAATGCATGAACATTTATTTCCTTAAGTAGTTAATCATGCTATGGATGCAATTATGTTTTATGTATGGGTTTAAATGTAACCTTAGTCTCATAGACTTAGAGGATTTTTTGCGAGAGATAGTGAGCTTACATGTTTATTATACTTTTAAATAAATAAAAAATTGTGTTTTAGTAGATTATTGCAACTTCTTCTAGGGTTATGTGGCGGGGCACTACACATGGTATCATAGCCTAGGTGTAAACATTGGGTTCTTTGGGATTATGATGAACCCATTAAGCTTTAGTTGTGTAGGTTTTTAAGTGTGTACCTTGTCTAATATCTTGATGTGTCTGTGTAGGATCATTTCTCCCAGACGCAAATGAGGTAGAGGGAGAGGTCATGGAGGGAGTCAGCATGATTCCCTTCCTCATGCTCCACATGAGTTAGATCGTGACGAGCATCAGGTGTCACAGAATACCCCAAGGGGCAAAGACCCGCAACAAGATCCTCCAAGGATCAAGGGTGCACAAATGCATAGGATACTAGAGGAGGCATTGGCTCTCCTTGGACAAAGACAGGGTAGTGTTCAAGGTAATCCTAGAGAGAGGGAAGTTTTGATTCAGTCTGAGGCAATAGAAGCTGCTCACATGAGGGACTCACTTAGGGCACATCCACATTTATTTGATGAAGCAAGTAGTGGCCTTGAGGTAGAGACATGGCTTATTGACCTTAGTTGATGCTTCACGATGCACCCATATGGTAGAAATACCAAAGCTTGGTGCCCTATTATGCATTTCAGGGGATTCACGTCCACCTAGTGGAGGTTAGAGGAGCAGAATCTCCAAATAAATAGTAATTCTATGTCATGGGAAATGTTCTTGGAGAGGTTTAGAGCTAGCTTCCTTTCACACCACTAGCGTTAGCACCGAGGTGATGAGTTTCATTCCTTGCGCTAGATGGTGATGTCAGTAGAGCAGTAGGAGCATTATTTTTACAAGCTCAAATAGTTCATCAGTATCAAAGATGATGAGGGTATGCTCGTCCACCATTTTGTTAGGGGCTTAAATACCCAAATTATCAAAGGTGTATGGGTTTTTGAACCCAAAACCATGGAGATAGTAGTGGAGAAGGCTAGGTTAATTGTGGAGAATTTAGAGTTGGCACTAGGAGGCCACACAAGAGTTCAGAACGACAATGGATCAATTGCAGGGCCTAGTGCTTGTGGAGGTCAGTCTCAGGGAGCTAGACCACCCCGGACTCAATAGGGTCTTACTCCAATTGGACAACAGAAGAGTGCATTGGGGAAATTTAAGGATTCCCAATCTTATCAGGATGGTGATAATTCTCATCCTAGGAGGAACTAGGATTGGAGGCACAATAAGCACAACCATCAGGAGCAATCGGCCCAAAGTTAATAGTCTACGATTGACTGGGGTAGTGTGCAATAGATGAATGAACCTATTTGTGATAGGGGTCTTAGACATTTTATAGGGTGTTTCTCTTGCGGCCAACAGGGCCACATTGTGAGGAATTGTTCGTAAAGAAACACTACCAGTTTTGGATAGAGGCCAGCAGTCTTTGAGATGACGGTAGGTGATGCATGAAGGCCTCACCGCATGTATACTACAGTAGATAACCGCTAGGTTAGGTATCAGGGAGTAGTTGTTGAGACTTCTCGTAGTGGGTGCATAGTACAAGATACCCATCCTCAAGGGTCGAGGTATTGCTTAGGTGAGCATCCAATGGGATCCTAGGGATGGTACTTCATCTACTTGGGAGGATGCAGTTAGGATGAGGGATTTATATCCCTATTTGTTTCCAGGTTTCCAAGAGTAAGCCTGACCCTAGGGGAGGAGGATGTAATACCCCTCTGTTTTTTTCTTTAGTTTGGATAGTGTTCTACCTTGCTTGGTGTTTTTTTTTGTTGTATCCATACCTTGAGAATACTATGATGTTATTTATTATTTGATCACTATTTATAAAGTGATGTGGACTATGTGTTGTGATGTGATGTTTCTCTCTGTGATGTTATTATTTGGTATGTCTTTGATTAGCATTATGATTATTTGGAATAACATGGTTAATTGCATATGAGTAGTTTATATATCTTAGAACTATCAACTTGGTGATACATGTATTGGTGAAGGGGATGGAATTCCATCACTTGCTTATGAGCACCCTACGATTCTATGACTTCCTCTTCATGATGTGTTCTATTATGATGTTTATATACATGTTCTATTTATGCCTCATTCACAAGTTTGCAGGTACAGGACATTGACTCCACCTGGCTTCACAGGTTTGAGCATGTCGACCCAACAGTTATGTTGATTGGGAGATAGTAGCTAGGAAGACTTACCAAGATATCCCATGCAACATTGTGATGACACTCCTCCTAGGTCAGCTATCTGTTAGTTTTGTGAAATAAAAGATTTTGTAACACTGGAAGCAATGTGACCCTTGTGATTGTATGGTTCATGTGTTTGGTTGAGTCAGTATGTATCAACCTATGTCTAGAGGTAGTAGGTTTGGCATTGTATTCTTGTTACTATCTCCTAGCACGAGGGGTAGGCCTACAGGTTCAACTTGGTTGGGAGGAATGTGCGCCCTACATCATTGGGTCCCCTTTATCTTCATATTGTAATGGCAAGATTTCTATTTGGAGAGCTCATGGATTCAAACATGTTATTTCATACTTTGTAATTGTTATCTAGATGGATTTTGTATGTAATTACCCTTCAGTTGTTTTCGAGGAGGTTTATTGTATTATGCAACACATTTTTATGAACTACCTCATTCGGGGAATGAGTGATGTAATCTTATTTGATGAGTTAATGTTATATAAAATCTTGATTTAATTCTTATCTTTATGATGTAATTTTCATGTATGGAATGTGTGAACATTTATTTCCTTAATTAGTTAATCATGCTATGTATGCAATTATGTTTTATGTATGGGTTTAAATGTATCCTTAGTGTCGTAACCTTAGAGAATGTTGGTGATAGATAGTGAACTTACATTTTTATTATAATTTTAAATATAAAAAAATTGTGCATTTTAGTAGATTATTGTAACTTTCTCTAGGGTTACGTGGCAAGGTATTACATAGGGAGAGTGGCTTGCGATAGGGGCTAGAACCCTAAGTAGTAACAAAGATAACCCATAAGGAGTTTATAATTAAGTGAAAACCTAATTAAATGTATTAAGGGTTGGGTAGTGTTCATTAAATTATTCATATAATTTGATTGCCTCTCCTTATACCTTAGTGCGTGTATATATTAAGGGTGGGTTGAGATGGCCTGGAATGGAATGATCATCTACTTTTTCTTCTTGAAAGGTAGTTCAATTCCACATGATTTTGTTTAGGGATCAGGAATCAGTAGAGATTTCCAGGGTAACTCAGTATGAGGGTTGGTAGTCTAAGAAGATTCACCAGGGTAGCCTATAGTGAACCATGTGATGACACTCTTTTCCTAATGCGTTTTATGTGTTCTCTTACATAGAGTTACCCTTGTTTATGTTGTTTCCTCTAGGAGATTTGTTTGTTATTATGTGGTTTAGATAGATCGTTATGTTGTAATGTGTACATCAAGCCATGTAATGTTATGTTTTTTCTTCATGTTTGTTTGTATTTGTGGACCTGATATTATCACCTAGCATGGGGTTTGGACCTTCGGGCACCATATGGTTGGGAGGAATGTGTTATATTCTCCATTGGATTTCCCTCGTAGGTATTGTAGTGCATAGATGATGTTGATCTTATGAAAAATTCTTGATTTTACTTTGTTCATGAAGATAGACGTTGAGCATTCTCATGAACAAGGTTTACAAATGTGATATGTTCATCATCTATGTTGTATACAATCTTGATGTGTATGTGAGAACTTATTGTAATTTTATTATGATGTAACGAGATTTGTCACAATCTCTCTTGATGTAACTTATCTTCATTATGATTATGTAATTGGATCATTCATTACTAATATGATATATCCTTATGTTTTATGTCTTTTGTTTAATGATGTGATTTTCTTACTTGTGAATATTTAAGTAATGTTGTCAGAGAATCTTGAGGATTTATGTGTAGATGTTTACTTTGTACTCTTGTTGTAATCGAATGTTTAAAAAAAAAAATTGTTCGGTTATTTTGTTACTTTGTGTGTTGTTGTTTGGGTTCCTTGGCAGGGCATTACACATTTTCATACTTGTTTGGCCCTCCTTGCTGAGTTAGGCTTAATATTTCCTTGATTTAGTGTTGTAATGTGATTGAAACATTCACATTAGGTCTTGGGCCCTTGTGAACTAATGGATTTAATGGTACCTTGATAAAGTGTTGTAACACACTGTCACACTTTTTTAAGGTCTTATCAACCTAATAAACCTCTTTTGAATCAAAATTAATCTTAATCTTGCCTTATTTAAAGTGTTGTAAAATGTTGTAACACAATTTCACACTTTTCTAGGCTTATCATTAATAATTGGGGTTTCTTATGCTTTAATTGGCCCCATTTTAGATCCACAAGCCTCATTTATTACATCTTTTCAAGGATAATCTTGACATCAATCATCACCGAATCATAATTTAGATGTTTTTGGTTTGAGTGGCCCAAATTTAGTGATTTGGAACTCATTCGCCACATTGGGTGAATGGGTCCCACCTAGATCTTTTGGTCCTGAACCAGATTTCACATATTTCTAAGAACTTTTGGTTTTTGGTCCCATACATTATGTCTAATGGGACTCATTCACCACCTTGAGCAAATGAGTCTCATGTGGCCCAAACTCAAAATTAATTCAAAATTTTGGTGGGATTTTATTCTCCTAGATTTGATGTCGGTTTGTAGTGTTGTAATTTTTGGAATTCTTGCATAGTTGAGTATAAATATATGTCTCTTTCACTCATTTTCATCCTATTAAGTTGAAGGAGCATCCTAATAGAAAATTGACTTTACAAAAGCATTCAGCAGCATTCAAGGGAAGATTATCAAGCATTTTAGAGAATTCTTCAAGCATCAATCATCATGCAAATATTGTATGCATCATGTTTGTCATTGTGCTAACAATTGTGATGTAGGGTTTATGCTTCAAGCAAGTGTCCAATTCAAGATCAATATCATTCAAGAAAGGATCAAGATCTACATCCATTCCATCCATCTCAAGAATATTTTCAATACTTCATTGAAGAGTTTGGTGAGTTAAAACATCATCATTTGTTCATTCATCATTCTCTATTCCTATTTTCTTTCATTTCAAGGTTTACTTACCAACAAGGGGTTTGACCAAGGCCAACCCCTATCCACTAACCCAACAACATTTTCCCTCTCCTTTGTGTGTTATTTATAGGTCTAGGTTGCAGATTTATTAAGGAGCAAGATTGGAGAAAAGTTTTCAAGAGCTCAAAGTTGTCAAAGTTATCAATAATTCTTGGAGAGACTTGGAGATGGGCTATAGGCCACAAATTGAAGATTTAGATATAGAAACCAATCACGAAGAACAAAAAAAATTGAGAGGCACAAATCTAGATTTTGAATTCCTAAAAATGTAGAAGTGGACTAATTCACCACAAGTGGCGAATGAGTCCAACTGTAGCTATCTAATAAATATTTTTATAAATTCATATACCATTTTTCTTGAAACTAGCTCATATGCAGTTTTCCAGAAATAGGACTGATTCGCCTAGCTTGGTGAAAGAGTCCCATTCAACAATAAAATAAAAATTTCCAATGATTCAAACCTCCATATTGACATCTCCATATTTCTAGGTGCACATATTATGTTTTGTAGTTTTTTGTTTTGCTTTATTCACTTTTCTAGGTCATTTAGTGTTACTTTGCATTCAATTAGCATTTTGTATTGCCTCTTGTATTTCATTATCTTTTCTAAGTATAAACTTGGTGATGAACCCCTCATTAGATCATATTCAACCCCTATAACAACCCTCTTGGAAGATCTCTTTCCCTTTTGTGCATTGAGATCTCAAGAGTTTGTTCTTGAGTGAAAGTTTGTGAAAATTGTCCCTTCTAGGTCCTAAACCCTAAGAGAGAGAACCAAAATAATTTTCCACCTTTCATATATGCATATACATATGTATATGTATATTTATATGTATACATATATATACACATACATATACACATATATATACATACATATAAATACATATGGATATACATATATACATATATATATATATATATATATATATATATATCTACATATACATATACATAAACACACATATACATATACATACATACATACATATACATAAATAAATACATATACACACATACACATACACATATATACATATATATTTTTCTTCATTTTAACCATACACACATGTACATACACACACATATATGCACATATGTATTTTAGTTCATATTAATTATGAGTAAAATATTTTAAACTTATACATTGAGTCATCTTAATTAAGAATTAAAACAATTGAAAGTAATAAGGATGAATATTTTTAAGTGTTAATTTTTTTTAAAAGGTTAGAGAATTCTAATAGAAAGATTAATAGAAGTTAGAATTTATAATTAAATGATTTTGCTTATTTTCTTATTTAAAAAAATTAAAATTAAATGATTATTTCATTTTACTCAAAGATTAAAATTTAAAAATAATAGTATTAGTTCATCTTAGACAGACAACTGAAATTTGGAGATTACAACCATTATTTAACTTAGAGTAGAAGTTGGACAATTTTTAAAAATTTAATAATATATTTTATTTAAGCACTCAAGATCTGACCATTTATCTTTAAGTAAAAAATTAATATCCTCCCTACTATTAGATTTGGTTGTGAGGCCACCCATGATCGAATGACTGAAGGAACGAAATACTAGAACCCAAAGATGAACAAACTCAACACTCCCTTAGCATTAAACTAGCACTCATGAATACATGATCTAGAGAAATTTCCGTGGGAGAGGTGAGGGTTGTTTATATAGAAAAATAGAGGAAAATCATTCCAAGACAAGTAATAACTCCCAACTTCCCATAATAGGTGAGAGTTTTACCTACTTGGTAAATCCCAAATACATGGTTATACCTACTTAGTAAAGAAAAAACAATGGTTATGAGGTGTAAAATAAATCGAAAAGAGGGTGTGAGGCTCAACTTCCCAAAGGTGGGTGAAAGAAACACATGTAACAAATGGAATATGCCATGTGTCATGATATTAATCATGTCTAGCACAACCTAGGAAAAATTAATAATATCCATAGGAAAAATAAATATTCCCTAACATAAGGAAAATAAAAATCCTTCATCACTAACACGTGTCCTTAAGTGTATCTTAGGTGGGTGAAAATATGCCAAATATGAAAGTATGGGTCTCAACTACTAGACCATCTTAGGTACCCATGTATAAATACAATCTCTCACAACTAGAGAAAAGGAGAAAATCCAGCGGGAAAAAATTCCTCCCTAAAAGAGAGAAAAGGAAATAAGTTCTTGTATCACCAAAAAGTGTAGCCTTTGACACTTTTTCACCCATTTGGGCCTTTTCCCTAGGATTTTGGCTTTGTTTTTCTTAGATCTAATGTTGTAATGTGGCCAACACATTCACATTAGTCTTGAAATCTTGGAAATCAACAAACAATCCAACAAAGTTTTACAAAGGTGTTGTGAAGTGTTGTAACACATTTCCCCACTTTTCTAGGACTTTTCTACAATAATTCACATAAATTACCCCTTTCCAAGCCTTAGTCTAAAGTATTGTAAGGTGTTGTAATTGATCCTTGCAATTTTCTAGGCTTTTCATCCATAATCCAACCCTTTTTAATGATAATTTTCCCATTAATGTACTTTTAGTCCCGGCTTAAGTGTGTTTTTGGGAGGCAAACCTGATAAACATTATTTAACATCACTAAATTCTTGACCACCACTTGAAAATTTCCAAGTGGACTAGGTCGCCACCTTGGGTGACCTAGTCCCTTTTGACATAAATTTCAAATTTAAGACAAAAACCTAATGGGAATTTGCCTCCAAAACCCTAGTGTCGGCCTACCATGTTGCATTTTTAGGAAAATTAGGGTTTAGCTTGTATAAATAAGGGTTTTTATCCTCATTTTTCCTCTCATCTTCCCCCCCTTAGATCATTTGCATCCTCACAAGAACTCTTGCACTCAATATTCACAAGAAAGAAAGCAAGCACAAGGCATCTCAAGCAATATCCATTGGAGCTAGTTCTTGCATGTTGCAAACTTCAACAACTAAATTGTTGGTGAGTGTTTGCATTGTTTCTATCCTTCCATCATATTTCCTTTCATTGTTTCTCATTTTGGGTCTAGTTACCATCAAAGGGATTTGACTAAGGAAAATCCCTATTCTCTAACTCTGACATTTCCTTTGTCTCTGAATGTATTTTGTAGGTTGTATGCATAATTGGCAAGGTACAAAGTGTTGAAAAGGGTGTCATTATTCCATTCAAGTCAACCCACATCATCAAACCCTAGGAGGAACAAAAGGACAACTTGCAAGCTGCTTTCTGAAGATTCAGACACAAACATCTATAGAAAAGGGAAGTACAAGTGGGGACCCACATAATTAGACTTTGCATCTCCCAAAAGTACCAAGAGGACTAGGTCGCCATCATTGGCGACCTTGTCCCTGTACTAGGCCTGGGAAAGGGTTTTGACATTTTTGGATACCCTTTTAGCAAAAACCCAGTTTGGCAAAATCTCCTTGTAGAAGGATTAGGTCACCCATTCTGGCATAAGTGTCCCTCTACACATTTCCAGTAAGTTTCAGAACTTCCCAAGGCTCCTCATCTACAAGTTTTATTTCCCAAGTGCACAATCTTTGTATTTTCTAGTTTGTTTCTAGCATTGCATACATTTAGATCATTTAGCTTAGTTGGCATTAGTTTACAGTTTCTTTACATTCTTTATTTAGCTTAGTTTCATTCAGCCACACTCCTAACACACATAACACAACCTCATCCTAGCCTCCCCATTTGAATGCAATCACCAAAAACACATAACCACTAGGAGAAAGAGAGTCCATTCCTTCTCACAAGTGCTCCTAGGTGAAAAACCCCAGGAGCCTATTTGGGGAATCCTCTTTCCCTTTTAGTGTTACCTTTTAGGTGGTCCATTTGGTGAACCCAACCATAGACCACTAGCTAATCTTCTAATTTTTCATTTCATCTTAGGACAAATATTGCATTGCATTTGGATTTTTGCATTGTTTGCATCCTAGGATTCGTCAAAAAGTGCATTAGTGAAAATTTCATCTTAGATTGCACTTTGCATTGCATTTCTCATTGAAAAATTATAAACAATTTTGCATTTCCTTTCTCTATCTATATCAGAAAAGCATAAAAACTAGCTTTTTTTTTTTTAAGATTATCAAAAAAATCACTACTAGGACTAGTTCGCCACACTAGGTGACCTAGTCCTTTGGCACCATTCACTCTGTAATTCCTAACAATTTTAAAGCATTTCCTACATTTCAGTTCTCTAGTTCTGCATTTTTTTTTTATGTCCCAGAATCTTAGTTACAAGTAGTTTAGTCTCTTTTGTTTACATTTCATTAGCATACACCCCATCATTAGCAAACTTTTTATGAGAATTTGGTGTTCTCTTTTTGATACCATAGTGAGATGAAGCTCTAGACTCGTGGCATCTAACAACAATACTCTTATTGTAGATCTTGGGATCTCTCAGACTTCTACTCCTAGTATCAACAATAGTGCACAAGGCCTAGAGACTATCCTTAGTAACTCTTTGTAGCTAGGAGACACACATGGTGACCACAAAATTGATGACCTCCCAAATGACAAGATATTTCACATCCATGTTGATTTAGCTGACCTTCAACATGATGTATGTCTTGAGAACATCTCTGCCACTGCAATCCTTGCCATAGAGAACATTCACCACCTGCTTGACCATGATGATGGTCTAAGTGTTGTGAAGAGGATTGTGGAAATCTACCAAAAACGTGCCTCTTCCACACCTAAGACCTTGGGTATGTGTAGGATCATGATGGGCCAAAAAGTGGTGATATGTAAGTGATATGATGGCCCATGTGGCTGATGACTTTTTTTTTACCCAAAATTGATGAAACGAAAATGGTGTTTAAAGGAGATTCTTAGATTTCCACCAATATAAACTATTCTTTACTTTGAATTTAATAAATAATTATTAAAAAATTTCAATTTGAATTACGACCAAAGTCCTAATTGATAGGCTGATTGAAAAATATCTATAGCTTTCAAAGTTTATCAAATTTTTTGAATCTGAAACATGTGCCACATTCTATGCTTCACATATTAGAGGATTAAAAAATAATAATTGAGTTTCATGAAGTTTTGACCAAGTTAATGTGGTTAGACGTATGAGTTTTTATATTTTTTTTATGTTGTAATAAAAAAATCATAATTAATTATTTACTTAGAAACAAATTACAAAAAAATATGCATCATATCAGGACATTAGTCTTCTACTTATATCTAAAATCTGATAAAAAAATATTATCATTTTATTGTGGTTAGGGTGGTCAGACAGACACCTACTTCTTAATTTTTCCCTGAAATTTAATTACTACTGCATTGAAATTTCAAATTTTCACCAAATATAGTTTTTAAAAATAAAAATAAACATAGTAGTTAAGAAACTAAATTCAATTTGCAACATATTCTAATCTTACATATTTTTGAAATAATATAGTTAACTTATTCAAATTTTTATGTGAAGTTTCCTAACTCTAATTTTTCTAATTTTTATTGCCACTTAAGGGCTTGTTTTTTCCATGATGATCCTGCACATGCCTAGGTATCACACCAACCCACCTATGTTGTTGGCCAAGGAGGACCTTCCACTCCTCCCCCTTCAACCATAGCTTCCATTCCCACTTATGCCTCTCCTAGTTAGACAACAATTTTCCAATAGATTAGTAATGTGGTACATTCCCTCGGCATTCTTGCAAGTGTTTCCACTTCCCTTGTGGCATCACATCCCTTCACCTCTTCCACCATACCTCCCATTACCATCCCCTTCACTTCCCCTTCCACTACATTCACTCCATCACCACTAACTCTTCCACCTCATAATACTTATACCAATCCCCTTATCACATAACTTTTTCACACCGTCACCTCTATCCAACAAAAAATATCTACCATCCACTAAAGCCAACATGGTTCCCCTACCCACTACATTCATAGCAATCCATTATCCTTAGACATCCTACACACCCCACTGCAACATGCAATCAAAATTCCTATATTTGAGAAGTACAGAGGGAGGGGTGACCCTTCTAATCATGTTAATTCCTATACTGCCTTATGTAGTGAATTTTCTCTTGATGACAATTTGCTTGCCAAGTTGTTTCCTCAGACCCTCAAAGATGCCGCCTTGGACTAGTTTTCATCCTTACCAAAAAATTCCATTAGTTCATTTAATGAACCGGTGGATGCCTTCATCAACCATTTTCAAGTCCATATGACCCATGAGAAAACCTTGGCTGATCTCATGAGATGTAAGCAAGACACTAATGAGAAGATAATTGAATTTATCTCTCATTATCCAACACTTTATTCCTTAATTGACGTCAAGCTACCTAATACACATATGCAAAAGATGTTCACTGAAAACTTTCTCACACCTCTCCAAGACAAGCTCACCCTCATGAAGTTCTCATCTTTCATGCACTTTTTCCAAGTGCTCTATGATTATCATAACTCAACTAGTAGTCGTGATATGCAATCCACTTCTAGTAGAGTTGAGAAGTCTGACGGTTCTAACCAACCCAACTCGTAGCCATTCAGGAAACCAAAAAAAGGGTTTTTACAATTTAACCCTCCTTCCCAAACCCTTCCACCTACTAATAACCAAGTGTCTACCATTACATCTGTCGTGCCCCTTTATTATAAGGATCCTAAATCCACCTTCATTCCTTTACCTGATACGCTCCATAATACCATGACCCAATTTCTCCAACAACCAATGATATCCTTACCTCCTGTCCATACACCCGATCCCAATAAGCCATCACCTCCATTGTATAACTCCTCCGCTTACTGCTATTTTCATCACTAGAATGGACATGACACCGAACAATGCAAGTGTCTCAAGCGCCTTGTGCAAGACCTAATTGATTTGGTTAGTCTATCCATTTTTGGTGTCAATGATAAGGGCAATAAGTTTGTTGCACCCCCAAACCAGAACTTACAAATTTTTACCAATCCTATGCCCAAACACAATGTTCTATTTGTTAAAGAAAGTGAAACTTCACACACTGATGTTATGAATGATGACTCACAAGATGCTAATTCTCATTCTCTTCCAATGGTAACCCATGTCACACCTATAAATCAAATGGTAGGCGCGATTAACGTCATCCATCGTAAGGGCCAACCCAAAACACCTCTTTATATTACATTTTCACCTCAAGATATACTTAGAAATCTTCCTAATGGTCTGCTCTACATAGTCAGCAGAATCTATGATAAGCCAACTAATGGGATACTCATAGATCTCGCCTATGGTGAGAATGTGATCACAAAATAATTCTTGGTATTACATGCTATTTGTCAAGATGTTTATGACAAACCTACTACATGGATTAAAACACATCAAGGTTTCACATGCCCTATGATCGGATCAATCACTCTACCATTACATATAGGTCCTAAGACATTGGATATTACCTTCTCTATCATACCACAATTGGACCAATTTTTTTTGCAACTTGGCCACCCATGGATTCGTTCGATGAAAGTGGTCCCATGTACTATCCATAAATGTGTGAAGTTGCATGTTGAAAATTAAATATTCATTGTTCACCATAGTGGCTTCAATCCTTTATCTTCCAAGGGCAACTTCTCTTTGGAAGCCTTTTGGCCTACGCCCATGGAACCCATTACCCCTAGACAAGATTTCTTTTTCATTTCATATCAAAAGTTTAAGGCAAAGAAAATCTTTGAGTTATCCCTTCACAACATGCCTCCATCTACCTCTGAGACATCCATACTTGATGAGGCTATGTTACAACCTAACTCTGACCCACCTAATAAGAACATGCCTAGAACATCCTCCACCTCCTCGAAGCAGCCTCGCGACCATGATAGCAATTCCATTTTACCTCCTCACATCAAACAAGTGTATAAAGCTAAGGATAAAGTGGAGGAACCACCTATTATTCCTCCCATTCCTCCCCCTAGGGATGAAAAAAAACCTACAGTGGACCAACCCGTCCCTTCTTAGACACCCCTTGACAAAAATTAAAAAAGGAAAAAAGAAGCTAGGGAGCATAGGCATCATCGTGTGCTCTGGCTCGCCAATCGCGTGATGATGAAAATATTGAAAATCATAACCCACCTATGCTATAAGTAGTGTTTGGTGACCCTCCTCCTCCACCTCCACATCCTTATCCTATACCTCCATTGCCACCAATATTGCATCCTTTAGCTGATAATATACTTCACCCTCCCATTGTAATCAACCTAGATGATGACGATGAGGAGAATGCTAGAATAGATGAAAAGGTAAAACACACATTTAATTCTCTCTTCTCCTCTTCCATGAGCATTCACAATAATTCTCCTCATACCAGCATTGATCAAGATGCTAGTTTTGTAATTGCTATTGTTCCTCTTGCTAGTCGTCCACCCAAGTTTTATACTGACAAAGATTGGGAGGTAGATGACTTGCTTGATGAGTGAAAATCATTTGTCTAACTAGTTTATTTTTCTTCTTTATCTTTTGCATGTTTATTGTAATGTGCTCTCCATACTGTTTTTTTTGTTCTTTTCTACTTCTTTTTACCCTTCTTCTATTTGTCTCTTGCTTCTTCTATATGTCGTGCATTCATTTCCTTTTCACTTTTTGTTTTTAATTTTTTCCTTCCATTTGGGGATGATGCAAGGAATTGAGACTATAATGTCACCTTCATGTTGACCCAAATGGAATTCTTTTCCCTTTTTCCTTTCTTTTTCTCTTTGCATTCCTTTTTGGGATGATGCAAGGCATTGAGACCACAATGTCTCCTTCATGTTGACCCAAAAGGAAGCCCCTTTTCCTTTTCGATTTTTTTTCATTTTTTCCTTACATTTGAGGATGCAAGGCATTGATACCACAATGTCTCCTTCATGTTGACTCAAAAAGGCTCTTTTTCTTTGTCTTTTCCTTTTTCTTTTTGTTGTCCATTTGGGGACGATGCAAAGCATTGAGACATCCTATGTCTCTTCCATGTTGACCCAAAATGACTCTTTCTTTTTCTTTATTTTCACTCTCTCTGTGTCCTTCTCATTCTATGTATTTGGGGGAATGATGACAAATCCGCACTCTCTAAAAAAAAATTGCAGCAACGAACATACTAACCCCAAATCCATAGATCCCTCATGTGTTTGTGGTTTTTCATTTTGGGGGCAACCCCCTTTCCTTTTTTTTCTTTTTATTTTACATTACACAACCTCCATTGAGAACATATCACTTATAATAGGGCTTTCCAAGTAGGCTCTCATGTATTTTTCCTTTTGCATCTTGCCTTTCTCTAATTTAAAGTAATTTCTCACAAAACGGTGTCTAGAAACTCCTTTAAAGCGGGGGCATACATTGACATTATTTACTTTTGCATTTTATTTTATTTTCATGTGGTTCCTAGTGTAGCCTTCT
The DNA here is from genome assembly GCA_007115665.2 of Sequoiadendron giganteum. NCBI lineage: Eukaryota > Viridiplantae > Streptophyta > Pinopsida > Cupressales > Cupressaceae > Sequoiadendron > Sequoiadendron giganteum. The sequence continues at coordinate 141,353,867 of CM021104.1, forward strand.
TACTCCATAGTATGTGTCACTTGCTTTGCGGATGACATTGGGTGTAATGTATTTCATGAAATTGACCTATCTTACTATATTACATTCCTCTTAACGGCTTGATGTGATGCACTACATCCCCTAAGTGGTGAATCTTTTATCCTTCGATTGGTCCTCTCTTAGAGACATTAGACACAATGTTCCATAAGTAAAAGACCTCAGATGAACCAGATAACACTCCTTCGAACAAATCTTTTTGAATTTTGCATTTTGCATTTTTACATGTTGCATTAGGTTGTATTCTTGCATACTTGGCCACTTTGTATAACACAACTTTGATGCCTGTGGTCTCTTGTCTTTTGTGGAGCCTTTCCAAAGTTTTTAGGAGGTATAACTTTGGTATGGTTGAGCAGAAATCCCAACTAGCTGCACAAATTTACCCATAGCCACATTTGCGCGTGTGTGAGTTCATACCAATCGAGTGTATGTATCTCACTCTTTTGGCATTCTAACCCAACGAACAACCAAAAGTCTCATTGGCCTAGAGTGAGTACACATTTCCTTTTGGAAAAACAACCTAGATCTGATCCACAACTAGCTGGACAAATGATCGAAGCTTGATCCAAGTATCCCTATCTCTTCACCTTTTCACATCACCTTTCTTGTGTGATCTTTGTGCTTATGTTTCGTTTGCCATGGAATCTTGATCCTAGGGGCTTGATCATCCCTCTCAATTGAATTCATCTCATCGTACTAGCATGAATACATTGGATCCCTCTTGACATGCATGACTTGGATAAATTTAGTATGAGTTTGAAGCAAGTTCATCCTCTCACTAAAGTGGGGGCTTATTGTGTTAATAAGAAAGTGTAGCCTTTGACACTTTTTCACTCATTTGAGCCATTTCCCTTGGATTTTGGCCTTGTCTTGCTTAGATATGATGTTTTAATGTGGCCAACACTTTCACATTAGGCTTGAAAAATTGAAAATCAACAAACAATCCAACAAAGTTTTACAAAGGTCTTGTGAAGTGTTGTTACACATTTCCCCACTTTCCTAGGATTTTTCTACTATAATTCACCTAAATTACCCCTTTCAAAGCCTTAGCCTAAAGTGTTGTAATGTTTTTTAATTGAACCTTGCACTTTTTTAGGCTTTTCATCCGTAATCCATCCCCTTTTAATGATAATTTCCCCTTTAATGTACTTCTAGGCTCGATTTAAGTGTTTTTTCAGGACACAAACCTTTTAAACATTATTTAACATCACTAAATTTCTGACCACCACTTGAAAATTTCCAAGTGGACTAGGTTGCACCTTGGGTGGCCTAGTCCCTTTTGACATAAATTTTAAATTTAAGACTAAAACCTAAGGGGAATTTTCCTCCAAAACCCTAGTGTCGACCTATCGTGTTGCATTTTTAGGAAAATTAGAGTTTAGCTTGTATAAATAAGGGGTTTTATCCTCATTTTTCCTCTCTTCTTCCCCCTGTTGGGTCTCAAAACAGATGGTTTGAATGAACCACAAGAGGCTTCCAATCTCTCACAACTTTATTGGCCAGCTAACAAGGCCAACCAATATAGTTGAACCTTCTACTCTTAAGGCTCTGCTAAACCTAGGCGGGTGCACCTATATGAATGACGCAGATCTTGAATTGTGCTTCCTACTTGACCAAACTATCCACAAATAGAAATTGGATAGTGGAAAGATGTGATCCTAATTTTGTATAAATTGTATATGCAATATCAAGGTTAAGAGATGTAAATAAAAGGGATAAAACTAAATGGTGAAATGGGGAAGACCAGTGCCTTGTTGGGTAAATGGAGTCAATGGAGTATTATGATGGACAACTAATATTGGCTACAATTCTAGTTGTTTGGAACTTTAAGAATGAGATTCTATGACTGGCATACAAATTCATTAAATTTATGACTTGCATAAATGTGCAAATAGGTAACTGACAAACTCTTCTTATGAATCCCAATGATATCTTTCCAGGTTATTGTGATTACTTGAAAGAATTTAATCCTTCCTTGAAGAAGCCAGTCAAATAAACCACAGAAGAACAACAAATGTGTTTTGACAAATTAAATATATTCTTGATATCTTAATTTGAACAATAGGAAAAGACCATTATGGAGACAGTATGACAACTATATCAACCACAAAGCTCTTCTTATTAATCCCAATGTTACTCATAGGTTACTATAATCAATTTAAATGAATTTAATTATTTGAAAGAAACCAATTAAATGATCACACAAGAGAAGAAAATGTGTCTAGATGAAACTGGGGTATCAGCTTGGATATGCAAATTCAAATAATAGAGAAATAACACTATGGAGATAGCCCAGTAGTTGCTTAATTTCAACAAACAACAGACACCGATATTGAGTCACAAAAATTAATATCTTCCATTGATTTCTCCAAATTTTTATGCATGCTTCATGGTCTCCATTGTAAAATTTATATGATAAACATTTTGAAAATAATTTCAGTATACTTCCTATCCTACTCCTTGTTTTGTTGTGATCTTATTGAATTCCTCTTGAGAATATTTATGTAATCTGCCATGCTACTGTTATTTAAGATTTTTAGAAAGTCATTATGTTCAGCTTGACTTATTTTCATTTCACCCTTATGCAGTTCATCATATGATAAACCTTTGTTACCTTCATGATACAAAGTTTATCTACATCCAATGGAACATTCATAAGCTTTCTCATTATCATATGTTACAGAATGATCCTGCAGCTGTACTGGGACCTAAAAATATGAATGCTTTCCATGGAAATAAAAAAAAATTGTCTCATCAACATTTTTTGAAAAAATCAAATAAGAGCTCCTTTCCATTTCTTCCCTATCACTAGTTGGTATTGACACATAATTTTGATCCACACAATCTTCTTTATACATACTTGAATCAATCAATGTTGAATAATCATCAACAATGATGTGAAAATCAATATCTTTCTTTTGCAGACAAAAATTATTCAATTCACATACCTCTTCTTGGACAGAAATGGATTCTTGATCAGCTTCAAATATCTCCTCATCACTATGAGAGATGGACATGGAACCATTTGAATTATTACACACATTAGCTTCACTATAAAAGTAAGTATAGGCTGGAACCAAAACTCTAGAATCATCTTTATGTGCATACTTCTAGTATTCAAGAGTTAACAAATCTGAAACTTGCTCACTGCTGAGTGAATAGGTCTCTGCTTCCATATCTTCTACCATGTCTCCAACCTCTTGATCTTCATAAGAACTGAAAATATCTCTCTGTTGTGAATCAAGATTCATGTGGTTGTCCTCAAACTTGTCTTCATTGTGGCATGATACACAATTCACTTATGTTTCAACTTCCAATTCATCAACACAATAATTTCCAGCATCACCATAGTTCTTCTCTTCACATGTTGATGTACTCTTGTCTTCATTTGAGAATATTTTATCCCCCTCATGGAGTGGTTTCGAAAACACAAAGAAATCATTATGCGGCACACCTTAGCAGGGTGTCATTTCTAATTCTTCTCTTATTTGATCACACAATGGTTTTGAAAAAAATTCAAAACCACTTTAAAGTGTGTAATCTTTTTTTCATCAATCATGTCCTCATGTTTATCTGCCATAGATTGATATGTCATGTGTTCTTTGTCAAGTGGATTTGATTCTTTATCGACCTCTTCTATATTTTCATCATCTTGGCCCTCATAAAATCTTTCTCCCATGAATTCTTCCTCATCATCAATTGTGTCATCATGGTGTTGGTCTAAGAATGAGGGTACAATTTGTTCACCTTTGCTTGCTTTATCACCAATGTATTCCTTATGAAGTGTATCTTCAAGAACATCTTCATCATTGTATTCCTCATCCAAGATGTATGATTGATCTTCCATATCATCGCCATCTTCCAAATCTGAAAAATTGTCATTAGAATTCCTAGTGACAGATTTATCCTCCATTGGCTGCATTATTTGATCATTCATGATATAAATCTTAGATTCATTGTTGACAATGTCCATATACCTTGTCTCAAGCATGGAATCAAGAAATTTATTTACTACATCAAAGGCTTGTTGTTTTAATGATTCTGGCCAATAACCTAATTCAGGCTTTGATGCTCTTACAAATTGTGCAACAAATGTGGGTCTTGTAGGCCTATGATGAGAAGGTAATTGCATACAAATGTCTACCATCCTGCTGTATAGAGAGTTGTCATCCTCTCCTTCATATTTACTTATGTCAAAAAATGTATCCAAGGGGGGAATTCCACATTCTGATTCTGTAATGGAGTCTTGGTTTTGAGTATGTACATCATCATCTTCTTCTTGATTATGTAAATAATCATCATCTTTGTCCTCAAACTAGCTCAAGAATATTTCTTTCAGATCCTCCCATGAAGATATACTTTGCATAGGAAAACTTTTAAACCATTCCCTTGAACTCTCCCTCATAGATCTTGAAAAACATTTCATAATAACATCCTCTGGATAAACTTGAAAGTTGACAATGACATCCCAGAATCGTTCCATATGATCATAAGTTGATTCATTCCATTCTCCATGAAATTTTGGGATATGCATTAGCAGTTCTGTCTCATCGCAGGGGTAAGGATTTGGGTAGCCTTGGAAATTACTAAAATTAAATGGTTTATCAATAACTAAGACAAAATTTGGAGGGCCATACGGGTTTTGGTAGATCATTGAACTTTTTTTGGGAAATGGAAGATGAATATTCATTTGATGTAATGGTTGTGGTGCATAAGTGTTTTGATGTGAATAGCACACATTACCTTCATTGTCGAATTTGACTCCCAATTGCAGCATTCATTGTTTCAATTGTAGGGTTTTTTGTTTCCAGTATAACATTTGTTGTTTCATTTCTTCTAATTCTTTTATTGTCGAGTGTCTTCTTTGTTCTTCTGCCATCTTGACAAAATGTTATTTCTCCACAACATCCATGCCTTATATATCAAATTAAAATAGACTCGCCACCTACTTTTCCAAAAGTAGGAAAATGAAATGGATTGCTTTTGGTTTGCCCCCAGCAGAATCTCCAAAAAAATGTGAAACTTTGTTGACTCTATAAATGGAAAGGCTGAAAAATCTTCCTGAGTAATCCCCAGTAGAGTCGCCAATTTGTTGGGTCTCAAAAATGTTGGTTTGAATGAACCACGAGAGGTTGCCAAGCTCTCACAATGTTATTGGCCAACTAACAAGGCCAACCAATGTAGTTGAACCTTCTACTCTTAAGGCTCTACTAAACCTAGGCGGGTGCACCTATATGAATGATGTAGATCTCGAATTGTGCTTCCTACTTGACCAAACTATCCACAAACGAAAATTTGATAGTGCAAAGATGTGATCCTAATTTGGTATAAATTGTATATGCAATATCAAGGTTAAGAGACGTAAATAAAAGGGATAAAACTAAATGGTGAATTGGGGAAGACCAGTGCCTTGTTGGGTAAATGGAGTCAATGGAGTATTATGATGGACAACTAATATCGGCTACAATTTTGGTTGTTTGGCACTTTGAGAATGAGATTCTATGAATGGCATACAAATTCATTAAATTTATGACTTGCATAAATGTACAAATAGGTAACTGGAAAACTCTTCTTATGAATCCCAATGATATCTTTTCAGGTTACTGTGATTACTTGAAAGAATTTAATCCTTCCTTGAAGGAGCTAGTCAAATAAACCACAGAAGAACAAAAAATGTGTTTTGATAAATTAAATATATTCTTGATATCTTAATTTGAACAATAGGAAAAGACCATTATGGAGATAGTATGACAGCTATATCAACCACAAAGCTCTTCTTATTAATCCCAAAGTTACTCCTCAGTTACTCTAATCAATTTAAAGGAATTTAATTCTTTAAAAGAAACCGATTAAATGATCACATAAGAGCAACAAATGTGTCTAGATGAAACTCAGGTATCAACTTGGATATGCAAATTGAAATAACAAAGAAATAACACTATGGAGACAAGCCAGAAGTTGCTTAATTTCAACAAACAACAGACACCAATATTGAGTCACAAAAAATAATATCTTCCATTTATTTCTCCAAAAATTTATGCATGCTTCATGGTCTCCACTGTAAAATTTATATGATAAACATTTTGAAAATAATTTCAGTATACTTCCTATCCTACTCCTAAATCTACTACCTCCTGTGATGATTTTATTTGACATATATACATTATTTTAGGGTCACAACCCTTCATAGTATTCATTTGATGCAACTCTTCGTTTAATTGTTTTCAGAAAAATATTTAATTAATTGTCTCTTCGGCAAATTAAATATTTTAACCTTAATCATTTCCATGAAATTTAATACAATAGTAATCTTCCTTTGTTGAAAATTTCACTTTACCTTTTACATGTATGTATCTTCAATGCTTCTTTAGGTAAAAACTATCCCCTTTGTATTTACCTCCTCGTGAATTTTGATTTGCTACCATTCTTCCTTTTACCCATACTATATTTCATATTTCAGCAAAAAATATTTTATTTTATAAAGAAAATATTATATATCTCCACTTTCATCTTCATTCAATAAATCTTCTTTTTATATTGCTCTTGTAACTTCATATTTGAATCTCTTTTTATTTTTACACATAGCGTTAGTATCCTTTCTAATATTCATTTCTAGCTTTAACCATTCGCCATGGCTTACCTTGGTAAAAATGTGTAATTGCATATTCTAAAAATGACATCCCTCTTTTTACTATAATCATTCTTTAGTCACTCTCTTCTTTACATTATGACTATATGTATCGGTGTAACTTATAGCATCGATAAGACTTATTTTATTTCCTCCAACTTTGATTATCTTGCCGATGAAGTTAGCATGGTCTCCCAACAAACTTCTCTTTGGTGTAACTTAGGAGTTCCAAAATAACTCTCACCGATGTGCTATCTCCTGCCGATAAATTTAGGGCTTTTGCTTTGACATTCCAATTCTAGGGTTTCCTGTAGTCTCCTTTTTATTCTCATCTAGCCTTCTACTCTCGGTGACATTTGCTTGTAATCCTGCCACTGTTCTGCTTGATAATGCATTCGAGACATTAGGCGTCTGAACAAAGATGTTTCCTGCTACAACTTCTTGTATCTGTGTAACAATTTCCTTTGTAATATCAAATTGATCCCTTTCAGCTAATGCGTTGGTCGCCCCATCTGCAGTGTAATCATTTCGCCAATGTGATAATTCTTTGTATCTTATACACTGTGTGTGAGCTTACATGTTTCCTTTGCTTTAAGCCATTCATTTGTCTTCAATTATATGAAACCAAGCATAGATAAGGCATTTGATGAATTTAGTTCTCCTTAAATGCACCTCTAATCATGTTTTTCTTAAATAGATGTTTCAGGTCTAAACCATGGATC
>CM021104.1:141375267-141560251 GCA_007115665.2 Sequoiadendron giganteum
TGCATTATGCAAATGAAACATAGGCACTATGCATATTATCGATGAAGATGCATTGCATTTATAGGTTCTTTTAGAGGTGTCCCATCCATAGATGACAATCCATAGGCACCAAAACCATACACGAAGATAACAATGTAAGGGCCTAATCAATAATGACTAAATTTTCCCCTTTGATTAGGTGGCATGTATTTACATTCCTCTGGTTCTCATAAAGAAGTAGGTCACGTACCTTGAAATTTCTAGGAAGAACACCTTGATTATATTGCCTAGACAATGATCATTGATAAGATTTAAGATGGTCGATGGCCTGCAATTGATGTTCATTGAGAAACTCAATTTGATGCAAATGATTGGATTAGTAAGTTTCATCATGAATTAAACCTTTAAGGGAAACCCACAAAGAAAAAATCTCCAACTCTAAAGGCATGATAGCATTAGCATCGTACATGAGGTTGTAAGGCATTGTTCTCATTGTTCTACAAACACTCATGCGATAGGTCCACCAAATGTATGTTAATTGAATATGCCAATCCTTACCATTTTTATTTACTATTTTCCAAAGAATAAGTTCAAGGGTCTTATTAGATGCTTTTTCTTGGGCATTACATTTAGGATAATACGGTGTAGAAAATCTATGTTGGATATGAAACTTCTTGAGAATTTTTTTTATTTACTTGTTCTTGAATGGTGTACCATTGTAAGAAACAAAGGCAGAAGGTAATCCAAAGCGAGCAATGATATTATTTAAAAGAAAGCTACAAATAGCTTTAGAATTCATGGGTCAAAGTAGAATAGATTCAACCCATTTTGTGAAGTAATCAATAGCGATAATGATAAAGACATGTCCTTTAGAAGAAGGAGGTGATATCTTTCCAATAATATCCAACCCCCATTTTATGAATAGCCAAGGAGAGGTTTGATTTTGTAGCTCTTGAGTAGAAGCATGAATAAGACGACCATGTTGTTAACATTATAGATATTTCTTATCAAAATCAAAGGAATCTTGTTCCATTTTCTTCCAAAAGTATCCCATGTGGATTAATTTTTGCACTAGGGATTTTCCACCAAAATGTCCACCCTCAGAACCCGAATGGGCTTCCTTAAGGGAAAGGGGTATTTCCACTTCAGTGAGACATCAAAGAAGGAGACCATTATAGGATTTCTAATAAAGAACATCTAATAAGACAACATAGCAAACTGAAAGCTTTTGTATCTAAATGTTATCATTCATCGTTGCATCATTGGGAAAATTTTTTGTCTTCATATAGTTGTAAATGTTGAAACACAATTCTTTTGAGTCTATGTGAGCACACATAGGAGCATTTGATTCATGTTGATCAAATACAATAGGAGAGTGAATAATTTGAACTACAAAGTGATATTCTTTTTTATATCCTTATTTGAGGGCACTAGGGAGGCAACGCTCGCCATGGCATCCATGTGTTGGTTTTCCCTCCTAGGACCATTATCTATCATGAAAGAGGAGAATTGATAAAGTAAGAAAAAAGATAGGTCTTGATATTGAGACAACTTACTTTGGTGAGCTTGATATGCTCCCTTAATCTGATTCACAATAAGCTTAGAGTCACCATGTATATGAACATTCTTTATGTTTAATGTGATCACAACACTGAAGCCAAAAATAATGGCCTCATACTCAATGATGGTATTGGTGCAAGTAAACTCTAATTGAAAGGATAGAGGGACCAATTTACACTCATGCGAGATAAAAAATACACCTTCCTTGGAGCTAGCCTAACATATTGATCCTTCAAAATGCATCTCCCATAGAAGATCATGAATAATTGAAAAAATATCTTCATCAAGAAACAAGTCTAGACAAGGGGAAAAGCGAGATGAGAGAGAATCTACCAATTGATCAAAAATCGCTTGACCTTTTATTGATTTTTTAGTCATGAACCTTATATCAAACTTAGAAAGAAACATTTCCCATTTCAATAGCCTTCAATCAAGGTCAACACTGAAAAACAAATTCTTAAGAAGAGCACTTTTCATAATGACATGTGTTTCAACATAAATAAGATAATGTCTTCAAAATTCTACATTACAAAGACAACAGAAAGACATTGTTTGTCCATGGTAGAATAGTAGGTTTCATAATCAAGAAGGACACGACCAATGTATTGAACCACTCATTCTCTACCAACATCATTAAACTGAGAAATAAATGCTGCCAAATCACACAATGATGCGACAAGGTAGAGTAAAAAGTGTCTATCTTGCATAGACAACAATAATATAGGAAGATTGGCTATATATGTTTTAATTGAATCAAAATATTTCTGGAACTCAACATCCCATATAAAGTGAACATCCTATTTCAAACGAGGAGTGAAGGGAAGAGTACCATCAACCAATTTAGATATGAATCTACAAATTGCCTAAATTTTCCCTTGCAAGCTTTGTAACTTGAAAATTTTCCTAGGCAAAGGAATGTTAACAATTGCATCAATTTTGTTTGTATCAACTTCGATTCCATAATCAGAAACAATAAATACTAAACTTTTACCCACATCCATGTCGAAGACAAACTTAAGAGGATAGAGACTCATCTTATAGAGTCAAATCCTTTTAAAAAAAAATGAAAATATTTCCTACGTGATCTTGATAGATTATGGATTTCTCCAAGATATCATCAACATAGTATTCTAGTATTTTTTGAATGAAATCATGAAAGATGAGGGTCATTTCCCATTGGTAAGTCACACCTGTATTCTTTAAGTTAAACAACATAACCACAAAACAAAAGGTACCCCAAGGGGTAGTGAAGGCTATCTTATAATGATCTTCTAGATTGACAAAAATCTGGTTATAGCCTGAGAAGCCATCCATGAAGGATAACAATGCATGACCTGCAACCGAGTCTACAATCATATTGATATGAGGTAACAAAAAATCATCTTTAAGAGAAGCCTTATTGAGGTCATGAAAGTCAATGCATATATGAATACAACCATTAGGTTTACTAATGGAAATAATATTTAAAATCCAAGGTGAATAGTCGATAGGACGGAGAAAACTAGCTTTTAATAGCTTCTCTATCTCAATCTTAACCAAAAAGGAAACCTTGGGATTGATCTTTCAGATTTTTTTCTTAACAAGCTTGGCATCGGGACATAGGATGTTATTATGGACCACTATAGACTCATCAATACCAGGCATGTCCTAATATGATGAACTGAATATATCAAGATGATAGTGTAAGAGGTTGGAGTTCTCCTTACCTTCTTCAGAAGAAAGGCATTTTCTGATCTTAGTCACATTTTTAGGGGATTTAGGGTCCATGAAATTTTTTGTAGTATCTCCCTTAAGGCGAGGACTATAGTCTTTAGGATGAGGTATCAAGACACCATCATCAACGTTCAATAGAGGAGCCTCCTCGTCCATGTTCAAAAAAAATTCTCCAAAGTATGCTTATTTATTCAAGTGATATGAGAATCGTCGCTTATGGTGAAACAAAGGCAAGTGGGAATAGGCACCTAAGAATTCTTCCACCACTTCTTCTAAGGAAAGAAATCTAGAGGAACTTATTCAGGTTCTATTTTATCCTCTATCAGTTCAAGATGAACTAAATTGATAGGCTCAAATGAAATCATGTTAACACTCCACCATGGTTTTTGTCTATATTGTTAAATAGAGCATCCTAGTCCCAAGTTATGCTTGTGAAGTTTAAACTGGATAGGGACCTGAATTCCTTGTTCAAAATTCCCAAGACCTTTACATTTGTAACCATACTTAGAAATGACCATGTATCTAGGGCTATAATGTGTTTGTAAATCCTCAAAAGGAGGTGGTTCCACATAGAGAGCGTCATTCCACCGATGAGTGTCAAACATGTCTATGAGACCACAACCATCCTTCTCATCTAAATTAAAAATGTTAACCTCTCGAGTAGAACTTCGATCATCCTCATTAGTAGGGGAGAAACTAGGTTCCTAGGTAGGATAACAACTTTCCTTCTCAGTAGGAGGTTGATCAACTTTCTTAGCAGAGGTGTTTGAAGTTATTGGAAGATCAAGGTGGATAGGATTCACTTTTTCCTCTTTGATGAATAATTTAGAGAATTCCAAGGATCCACAATCATCACCAAGACATGCATTTAATTCAAAGGAAAAATTAGATGGGTCAGACTTAGGTCTTCTTGCTTTAGGATGTTCTTCTTTTGAGAAACTCACTTTGGGGATGATTTCTATAGATGACACTATTGAAGAGCATGTCAATGTATAATAGGTTAGTGATGGAATATAATTCTTAAGAGTGGAAAAAATTTAGGCTCGACCAACAGCCACAACCTCACAAAGGTGGACTTCTTTGAGGTTAGCCTTAATCGTAACCACTTGATTATTAGCTACAAACTTTAAATAAAAATGTAGACTGGAAGTCACAACTCCCATAGCATGAATCCAAGGTCTTCCTAGAAGAAGATTGTAAGGTAAGGGGCCATGCATCACACACACCAAAGTGGGTAATGTAATGTGTCCTAGCCATAAGGGCAAGATTATCATGCCTAGGGCTTGTCGATCAACATTATTAAATCCATGAATATATAGAGAAGAAGCAACTAATGAAGAATAATCAACATTAATCTTAGGTAATAGATTCATACCACAAAAATTAAGATTTGAACCAATGTTAACGAGGGTACATATAATACTAATTTTATTGACACTAACTATGATCATTAGAGGGTCTACTTGCTTTTATACATTTGGGGGTGGAAGTTCCTATGGATATAATTTAATATTTAGAAAATCCACATGAATATGATCCATCAACACGTTAACATTTTCCAGCCTAGAAGAAGTGGGCAAGATGATCTTTTTCAAGGCTTCCTGAAGCATACCTTGGTAAACTAGCGTAGTTTGAAGCAAATCCCAAAGCGGGATCTTAGTCGGAGTAACAAAAAGTTTCTTGACAAGATCATAGTCTCCAAGTTCTTTTGTCATGGGTTTAGGTGTCAAAGGAATACTTGGTTGAGGAGGTAGTAAATAAGTAGGAACTTGAGTAGGTTGAGGTGTAGGAACAAAAGGTTGTTGATTCAAGTTTTTTTGATGTCTTCTAGTATTGTATTTGTGTGCTATGACAATGTAATAAGTAGAGTTTTTAGCCCGTACAAACCTTGTTTACAAATTTTTTGAGTCATAATAATGTAGGACCCCACATATAGAATGAATCTTCTTAGGAGAAGGGCTAGCTAGATTCAAGTAAACAATGAGTCTCTTAGGCCTCAAGGAAGCCACATAGACTACAACAACGTTCAACAACTCTTCAGCCGACAAAGAAGAAGTGGATGTTTATGAGGAATACGTTTGTTCAAAAGATCTACAGATAGACGTAAATGCTTCTAAGAAATTATCTAGAGCATCATCCAAAATATCAAAATATTCCTTAGAGAAAGTGCTATCATAAACATTAAAATATTGCAGAAAATATTAGACATGTTTCACATCAAGTCACCAAAATGTAAGAGAAGGGGTATTTTCTACTCATGAGTCTCTTCATTCTCAAGAGAATCCAAGGGAGTGAAATTCCCTAAACTACCTCAAGATTCACTTAATGTAGCCGAATGAATAAATTGCAAATAATGTCTTGCTAGTGATAATATTCAAATAGACTAATTTAGAAACTAAGAGATTAGGGTATTGAGATCTCTACCACAGAAGGAATAGCTCTCGACCAAAGTACTATAGTGTGGGACCAAGATGTGAGCATGATGCACTAGAGTCTGAGGGATGCACTAGCATCTAAGGAAGATAGAGAACTAAAACCTAAGGAAAATATAATTTAACCTCCTTAATGTACTCAAACCTAAGGTTTTTTCAACAAAATGGATAAACACAAAAAAAAAACTCTAGAAAATACAAAGGAAATCCAAGGATAAACTTACAAACAAACCGATGTTTGAAATCTTCCTCCAAGCTCCATTTCGACAACTTGCACATGAGACAAACAAGGAAAAATGTTGGGGTTGTTTTAGGGTTTGCTATAGTCAAACCCCCATTTTTGTGTTCCTACCTCTAGAACACCTAGATAGATAGGAGAAGTAGACAAAGTAAAAAAATACGATGTGGTAAAAGTAATACCTGCTCAAGGAGAAGAACCCGTACCACAAGAAAAAAAAGTAAGAAAAGTAATATATTCGTAAATAGATAAGGAACAAGAGATTATTACCAAAATTCTCCAGCCCCCTCTTGAATGCACAGACACATTGTTGAATACGTGTAAGAGAGATTTGGCTATTATAGGGACCTTAGTCTAGCAGAGTATCACTATAGAAGCAAGAGCTAGAGAATGGAGTGATATTGAAATATTGAAGTATTGGAATGAGAAGAAACCCCCAAAATTAGAGAAAATAGGGTTTTGTTACTGCAAGAGGTAGGAGGAGTTGTTACATTCAAAGTTCTGCCTATAGGGACATTTTTCATGATTTACGATTCTAAGATTCTACATTTCAAACTTGGAAAATTGCATGGATGCTAGCATGTCGCACAGACATTCATGTGCCCTGTAGGCATCCAACACATCAATATTTGGGAAATGAGGTGGCAGACTATTGTCGCATCTTCATTGTTCCTCTTGGAGTTGGAATCAAAAAATTATGACCCATGAGGTTCTTATCATAAATGTGACTAGGCATAATAAATGCAAGGGCAAATGCATAAATGTGAAATTTACCCTAGGGTACAATTTTGTGACATTACACTAGTAAACTTCTGGTATATTTTCTTCTTTCATCATTATCCTTGTAGCTTCTTCAGCAGTCCCATTCTTTCTTTCAACCACTCCATTTTGTTGAGGAGCCCTAAGGACAGATATATTCCTCTTTATTCCATGATTCTCACAAAATATATTGAATTCATTGGAGGTGAACTCTCCACCTCTGTCAAACCTCAGACATTTTATTGTCATATCCATTTCATTCTCAACCACAACTTTGAATTATGTAAAATTATCTAGGGCTTCTTGTTTTTCTTTATGAAAAGTAACCCATGTCATTCTAGAATAATAATCAATCAATAACATGAAATACTTGTCACCTTGAAGAATTATTACTCTGGTAGGACCACAAAAATCTATATGCACAAATTCCAACAATCTGATTGAATATTATTCTTTGAATTTGAAACTTTTTCTTTCTTTCTTTCCAACTTGACATTCCTTACAAACAACATTGATAGGTTTTGTAATCTTTGGCAGATCTCTCACATATTGAAATGAACTTATCCTCACTAGGCTATCAAAATTTATGTGAAACATTTTTCTATCATGTCATACCCAATTATCATTGATTTGAGTCATGAAATAGTAACCATCAACACATTTCAGGTGATAGATTTTTCCATTTGTCCTTCTTCTTGCAGCAATCACAGTTTCAGAGCCTTTTGTGATCTCAAAACCATCATCCTGAAACATAAGATTGTATCCCTTGCTACACATTTTTCCAACACTCAAGAGGTTATGTCGTAAACCCTTAACATAAAGAACATCACTAGTTTTATGTTTTTCATCAAAACTAATTAAATCTTTTCCACATATGTTAACAGATGCATCATTTCCTAACCTAATAATTCCTTCATATTTTTTAAGTTTAAAAAACTTACTCTTATCACTAGTCATATGATTATAGAATCTAGTGTCAATGACCAAACATTTATTCTCTTGTCTGGCATGAAAAGTAGACACCAAAGTGCCTTCAATAGTAGCACTTGCTTTCAGATCCCTTTCCTTCACACATCTCTTAGAGTTGGTAGAAATAGTTTCATCTTTTAAAGATAGGAACAAGAACTCACCATCCTCATCATCTCCATAATTAGACTCATCATCAGATATACTTGCATCTTCTCTAACATAATAACTTTTATTAATCATCTTACTTTTTTTCTCCCTAGTTTGGTCATTCAAATCTTTGTTTGGACATATTGAAGCATAATGACCTATATTTCCACAAATGAAACATTTGAAAGGAAACTTACTTTTGTAATTTCTAGTACCATTTTCATTCTCCTTACAAAGTTTTCTTCTATATCATCAAGATCCTCTTGATCTGATTTCATAGTCTTCTATGATTTTCCAGCCTTAAAATCAAGCTCAACTTTTGTACTACATGTACCAAATTATCTCATTTGAAAAGTAGATAAAGAACCAAACAACTAATCTTTGGTATATTGATTCAATTTTTGTAATTCTTCAATTGTAGAAGATTTATGACTATAATATTTAGGAAGAGTTCTAAGTACCTTCTTTATCACTTCTTCTTCTTTCAGTTCTCCACCAAGACCTTTGATACCGTTGACAACTTCATCCACTTTCAACAAGTATATTGCAATGTTTTCATCTTCAAAAATTCACAGGGTCTCAAACATGATATTCAAATTCTACATCTTAGCTTGCTTGATGTTATCATCTCCTTCATAAATACTTTCTAACTTCAACCAATTTTTTCTAGAAATTTTCTTAGATTCATAACTTTCACCAATTCAGAATTAGCAAGACCCCTTAAGAGAGCATACCTTTCTTTACCATTTTTTTCATAAGCCTTGTTCTCATTATCAGTGCTCAGACCATTTGCAAGAATAGTTTATCCTCTCTCAACAGATCTTCAGATTTCAAATCCAAGAGAAACCACAAAACCTTCCATCCTTTTCTTCTAGAATGCATAATTTGATCCATCAAACATAGGAACATATTTCTTGTGCCCCGTCCCAGATCTATCTCAAGCAGTTTAGATTTATTTCAAGGATCCTAGATCTGATACCAATTGTTGAATGCATAAGAAAACTAAGAGGGGGGTGAATCAATTGTACCTTAAAACTTCAAAACCCTCACAAATATTCAGATCCACATTAATCCAATTAACCATTAATCTATTAGAGTGATTTATCCTGAAAGAAAATAACAGAAACAAAACCAAATCAACAACATACACAAAGAACACAAAATTTACATGGAAAACCAAGATGGGAATAACCACAATGAATATTAGCTCACAACATAAATTAATATCAACATCAAATATAATAGAGCTCACTGTCAGAGGGATCACTGCCTAGAAGAAAGAAATGCTCACTACCATTTTAGAAAATAAGATAGAGAAGAGTGTTACAATGAGAAATCCATCTCAATGCAATGAAAAAAACCACTATAGCATCATCAACACCTTCATGGTCTTTCTAAATAATTTTAGACACCTTTTGCTCACTACATTTAGTAATCTAACACATGAAATGTCACATTGCACTTCACAAATTCACACCCTAAAACTCTACAATTTGTGTCACTTGCATCATACTCATCTATCTCATCATCCCTCAATAACTCAACTCATATTTATATCATCTTCAACCTTAAAAATATTCTCCAAGGTTGGCTATGCATCTCAACCATGCAAATTCAAATTAGGTTGGCACCAAAACAATCCCAAGGTGGAAAGGAATGAAGGCAGGCCACAACACACCTTATCTAGGACCTAAATCCATGCATACATGCCACACCATGCTTCCAAAAACATCAAATAATTTTTGCAATTAGTGTAAACACCCAATGTTTGTTGAACCTATGTTAACAACATTAACACTTAATTGAATGCTTCCTCAAATCCAAAGACAACTCACAAACACCACATACCACTTGAACACAGTCTAGAATATTCCACAAACACCTTGAGGTCCAACAAATTCCTTGCAAAAAAATTCACTTGAAGAATGTACACACCTAATACACTCAAATAACTCTATCATACACTACAACTCAAGGAATTGACTTCCAAAGCACCAAACCATGAACAACTTCATCTAAAGAAAGATAAAAACACTATCAAAACCCTTCTCGATTCACAAGACCTTAAACAACTCTGCGGAGAAATGCAGAGAAAAAACATTTCTCCCATAAATCTCTGTAATACATAGCTTTCACACACTAGTGAACACACCTTCCTTTGTGCAATGATCCAACATACTAAATTCAAAATACAACACCTTTGAACACTTTTGATCAACATATCTATACTACACAAGTAGATATTCAACATAAAAGAAAAGTAGAGCCAAACCAGATTGCTACTCTACAACATGGAGCACCAATGCACCACATTGTCTCCTCCTTTTATTCAATTTTATCAAAAGCACTTGGAAACCAAGCACCAGAAGCATGTATCATCAACATATTTAGTACTTCCTCATTACCATCAGGCCAACTGCAACATAGAAAATCAACCATACATCCATAGATAGAAACTTATCAAAGAAACACTAGAGGTTTTCACCAGTAGCTTACTAATGACAACATAATGCAATTAACCATAGAATCATCAAGAATGACACCAACTCAACATCAACTATACATACTTGCAATAAACTCTTTATCTTACAATTGAAACCAATGAAAACACCAAATCTTATTGACATTAATGAAAACATGGTCAACTGCACATACTTGCAACATATCCTTACTAGATCTTGACTGTTTAGAATGTGAGGAAGAAGAATTTGACTCAAAAATTATAGAAGGTAGATCAATGTTGTTCTTCTTAAAAGATTTTTTTGTTCATCAATATCCTTATTTGAACAATAATGTTCTTCATGTCTATTCTTCCTGCAATATGAACAAGTAGACTTCTCCTTCTTAGATGCATTGTCCCTTGAAGAGGATTTGTTATGTGCTTGATTGATGTGTGGATTTTTATTTATTTATTTTTGTTTCTTGTCAAACTTTTCTAACTCTTTTTGTCTCTTAGATTGACCAGCTAACAAATCTCGATTCTATGATGTCTTTATGATACTCAAAGAAGTAATATTTTTTTTCATGCATTAACAGCTTAGAAAAAAATTCAAATGAAGGCATAATATAGGTAGATCCCATATTCAGTCTGTGAGTATGAAAGCTAGAAAAAAAAAGCTGCAATTTCATGACCAGGTTTATTTAGTATATTATAGATTAATTGAATGTCCTTTCTCTCAATACCACATGCTTTATATTGTGATCTTAGATCATTAAAATTAATAATATAATCTTGGATAATGCCAAAATTCATTGGATCAAGGCTCATCAATTTGTTAGCAATTGTAATGAAGCTATGGTAGAAAAAAAAATTCCTACACTAATCTTGAGTGGAGAATAGTGCAAAGATTTTATAGATATTTAATAGTTACATAAAATTAAATATAAATAAGCATAAATATCATGCATACCACAACATAATGATTTATGTGGGGAAAACCCTTTTGGTATAAAAATCCCACACTCCAAAAGCCGCCCAATACATTATTCAAAAATCACAACTATTACGATATACTTGTAGAGCAAGCTTCTCACAAGAGCATCACCAACCAAAGATCCAGAGGTAACATAGCTGCTATCAGACTCTCAGAATACATCACAATACTCATCTGTAATACAATGCCCTCATAAAATAGGGTTGTCTTCTAGGGCAAGTCAAGCCAATAAAAATATCGACAGTCAGATCTATGACACATAATGATGAACGGTCCAGATTTACAATAATAAAGAGTACAAAAATGTGTCTTCTGAGGGTTTTTCCCCTGAGCCCCCACCGGGGTGTGCTACCCCCTAGACCCCTAGACAGGGGAATGATCCCCTTGGACCCCTTGCATGGGGGGGGGGAACCCCATAGTCCTCGTTGTATGAACAATACCTTATGTATCAACAATAACTTATTTAATTGTAAGGTTGAGATACATTTTCCCAACAACAATATGATAGCCTTTGACTTCACCTATTGTACCATACAAATATTTTAATTTTCCTAAGAATCATTTGAATTTTTGCATGCTTCAATTTGAAACATAAGATTAAGCGAATAAAAATACAAAGACATCTAAGATCTTTTATATGTTCAAGCATCCATTTTATCTTTTCCCTATCATCTGTAGATTCAACTATCTTTTGTTAAATATTTGAATTATACCCAAGTTACATTAAGGTATTCCATGTATGTTGATGCCATGTTGCATAATTATAAGGTGTTAGCAAAGGAACCTTTGGATGATCCATATGTGCAAGAAAAGAACATCACAAGAAAACAAATCAAGAAAACACAAGAGACCCCCCTTTCACTTAATCAAGAATCCCCTTAATAAAATATGATTTGGTGCTTTAAATATCAGTGTGTTTACAATGCTAGAGTTTTTTTCTAGAGTTTTACAAATGTCCAAAATGGACCAAATAATGAATGTATAAAAATATCTCCAAATGAGAACCTCAAAATAGGACCAATATGTAGTGATAAAAAAAATATTCACTTTTTAAATAAATCACCTCAATTTGAGGTCGTATGTAAAAGTTACATTCGTTTGAAGTTCAAAAAGTGAGATTTGTACTTCAAATCTGATGAGAAAATTAATTTTCTAGAAAACAAGATAACTTGAAAAACTATGGATTCCACCACTATGAAGAGTGTGAGATTCTACCCCAAACCAAAAAAATTGCATTGAAAAATGCCTCTATATGGCTAAGAATGAATTGTTTGAAAATCAAGACCAAAATGCAACACTCCCACGATGAGGGGTCCAAGTTTTCAAAAGCCAACTCCTGCCAAATTCGTCAAAACTACCACTAATTTTAGTGAAGTTGCTAAAAAAAATAAAATTCCAAATGATTTAAAGTTCATCTGAAAAGAAAACACCAACTAAATTAAAATGTCTTTTTTTGGAGAAGCCACAAGAAAGGCTGCTAAACTTAGCTATTCCACCAAGTCATTGGCACAAGGGCTGAGATAGACCTATGCAATATAGAAAGGGGCACATAAGTGTTTTTTTATTTTTTGTTTTAATAATGATTTTTTTGAAGGCCACAAGGGCCAAGTAGAAAGAGTTCTACATAGGGTGTTACCCCTCCACATAGGTTGAAGGTTGCAGGGGGTCGAGCCTTAAGGCTCCCCATAGGTGCCTTAATGGCTAGCAGGTTTCTTAATTATTTTTTGAATTTTTTAATTTTAAAAACAACTTTTATAATTAAAAAATAAAACCATGCTTTATGATTTTTACTTTGTATTTTTAAAAAAATAAATGGAAATATATAAAAAATTATTAATGTTTTCCTCAAAAATTGTGTTGTATTGTGCGCAAGTGGGGCCATATGACCTTTCCTATTAATTTTTTGCCCCAAAATAAAATTTATTGGATTTTGAGAAATTTAATATGGAAATAGGGGTTTTTGCGCCTTTAGGACATGATGGCATAGTTTTTTTGCCACAAAGTGCCCCAATTTTTAGGATCTCACCATATCTTCAAAAAAAACCTTTATTCTTCAACCCTTTACAGATCTTGTATCTCGATGTCCAATTTGGACATGATAAAAGCTTGATCTAAAATTTTCAATTGCTTTGAACCTGAGGATGAGCTTAAGATATCTCTAGGAAGCTCTGAAATACCTACAATAAAAGGTAATAGAAAAGAAGCATCCTCCAAAAATTGATATCTTTATCAAGAATTTATGATTCTCCAAGTCATCATAGGATGCAAGAGAAGAGCATACTTTTCTTTCAAAAATGAATTAAAATATGCCAAGCCACAACTCACAACCAACATTGATACCATGTTAGATTTGGCTATGAAGCCACCCAGGATAGAATGACTCGAGGAAAGAAAGACTAGAATCAAGAGATGAACAAACTCAACACTCCATTAGCACTAAAATAGCACTCATGAATAAGTGATCTAGTGAAATTTCCAAGGGAGAGGTGAGGTTTATTTATATAAAAAAAATAGAGGAAAATAATTTCAAGATGGGTAATAACTCCTAACTACCCATAATAGGTAGGATTTTTTACCTACCTGGTATATTCTAAATACATGGTTATACCTACTTAGTAAATAAGAATAAATGGTTATGAGAGGTGGAAAATAAATTGAAAAGAGGGTGTAAGTCTCAAATACCCAAAGGTGGGTGAAAGGGATACATGTAACTAATGGAATAAGTCATGTGTCCTCATATTAACCATGTTGTATATAACCTAAGAAAGCTTAATAATATGTGTATGGAAAATAAATATTCTCTAACACAATGAAAATAAAAAAACCTACACTAACACTTACTAGTTCATTTAACTTCAAAGGTTTTAACTTACAAGAAATGGAGTCAAATTAATTATTTTAATTACTTATATTGAAGCTTGTAAATATGTTCTTTTCATTTTGAATGATAGAGACACTATTATACTTATTATTTAAAACAAGGAAACTGGTTTGCATTACTTCATTAGAGATGCATATTTTTTAATCAAACTAATGCATTCAAATGTGGCCCTTCCTAGTTAGGTGATGTGATTTTTAATTAAAAAATAAATGGTATTTATATGGTTAATTATCCATGTGATATTATTTTATATTATTGATCGATGGGGTTTCCTATCTTGTATAGGTGCTAGATAATACTTAGAAAGTATGAAAACCTTTCTACCATTTACAAAACTAAGAAGGTTTCTAACATTGAGAAGATCCTCCACATGGAATCTCATATATAGACAACACACCTTATTAAATCCAACCTCATGATTCCAAATTATACCATATGCATTCCATATACCTTATCTTTCATTGCCCTCCCTTTCCTGTGAGGAGTGTAATCTTCCTAGTATTGTTTGTGTCTTACTAGAAAATGTACATTGTTGCACCCTCATGTAGCATGCTAATAGTAAGTTAAGTGTTGTTTAACTCAAAAAAATTGTTGGTTTGTGTTTCAATGTCCATGTGAAAATATGGTCATGACATGTTTCCAACCAATTTATAAGCCATTAAACATGCTCACTCAATTGTATGCATAAAATAATTACAACTGTTTTAACTTGGAAATGTAGTCACACATAAGATATATGAATCATAAAAATATATGCAACAATTACTAGCTATAATATGGCCATATGCTTCTTACACATTGTGCAATGCTTCATTGCAAATGAATAGCAAATCCAAAATAAAAAAATACATCGTGGAAAGAGACTATGAACAAAACTCTCTTTCCATAAGGCATGTGTGAGGATACTAGTGTTTGAAGATGATGAAGTTATTCCTATTGCATAGTTAGTGTAACTAGTAATCCAAGTGAACATGCATATGTTATGTCAAAGAATTTTTCAATGCAACAAGAGTGGTAAATAATGTTATGGAAGCCACCATGAGAGATGTTGAAGAAAACAGATATTCAACAAGGGGGATATCAAGGAAATGTGGACATCAAACTAGTACACTAATAAATTCGTTGACTAATGTAACTATCACTAAAAGGAAAAGTCCAACCAGAAATTTCAATCCAAAATAAGAGAAAACTATCATTTAATAATGCAAGGAGATATCTATAGATGCTAATGGCCTTGACATGGTGAATTGAAAGGTTTAAGTTGCATAGATTTTCTAAAAAATGCCAAATGCATTCAAAGATGGACTCATTGGTAAGTCATGGTGATCAGGTTTTTAAAAAGGACAATGTAATCTTACCTTGATTATAATAGGAATTGATAGATACAAGGCAATGGATTTGATGTTTGCAATGGTTATAATGTTTTATGACACATTGTCAAGGGCTTATGCAATTAATACATATGATATTTGTAAGAATTGGAATTGTGATGAGCCTATAACTCAAGTTGATAGAAATAGGGTAGTGTGGGTGATCACCAAAATAGGTAGCAAAAGTATTTTTCACATAATACCCAAGAGCCAAGAATGGATCAAACTCCTATGTTCTATGAATGTTGACTAAAATAACATTCCTAGTATTTACTTTTTTAAGAGCAAGACACAACTAAGAAAATAAATTGTTGATTAGAAACTAGGTGCATACATGACTGGTTCAATCCCCATGCACGGAAGGAAAATAGTTATTTCTCAATTGGGCACACCATTTTATAAGATTAGTACCTATAGGTGTTTCACCTACTAATAAACACCTTCAATATTTCATGGCCACGAAATCCATGTTTCCATCACAAATATTTAGGAGGAAAGGTCACTTGGTATTGAACTATTAACCTTACCATCGGGCACACATTTCACAAGTTACATCCACTTGATGTGAGTGTTTTTTCACCTTTCAAAATATAATTTAAGAGAGAAAGAGTAGCATGGATGGATAAATATATTTAGAGATTAAAAGGAAAAAATTAGCAACACTTGGTAGCTTGAAATTTCAAAAAACACTAATTATAATTGATAACATTAAATATAGATTTAATATGAAAGGTATTTGACCTCTCAATCTAGATACTTTGATGGATGATATGCATATTATTGACACATTTCAATTCACTACCCATGAGGATGCTTCTACTGCAAAAAATATTATGAGTCTTTCAAGTATTGATGTTACAAAAAAAGGTTCAATAGATAGAGGAAAACCTTGTAGAGGAAATAGTTGATATATTGAATGACAAACTATGTGTGGCAATAGAAATACATTTTTTACTAGACAAACATAGTGGTGTGGAAGAGTCACTTTTCTCTTCAAACTAAACAAAAGAAACCATCATGGTTGTCGAGGGGCACAAATCTTGGCATTGAGTTGAATATCTATGAAAAATAAATTCTTTCATTTCCATCTCCATCAAAGACAATTGATAAATCTACCCTTAAACATTTATATGTTGACTATGTAGATTGGGAAGTGGGAGAGGAATTTGATGAATTGGGAAGAGGTCAAGAGCTAGAGGAAAATGTTAGTAAGGTGTAAGCTAAAATTGAAGTAAAATCCATCAAACGATTAAGAGGTCAAATAAGTTCCAACATCAACCAATTCCTTAAACTACATGTTCATCTAGTGAAGGATAACTTGAGCCATCAAGTTGAAAATTCAATTCAACTAAGTAGACAATCTTATCTCCTCACCATAGATTACCACATGAAGCTATTAATGGAGCAAGAGAAGAGAAATAAATAAATCCAAGAGTTGAAACACAGGAACAGAGAATAGATGGAAGAGAGGAAGGTTGCAAGAATTTTAGCTAAAGACATGAAGGATAAGATAAAATAGAAAATTGCTTCAATGAGAAGCAAACGAGCTACAAAAGTTTTAGAAAATGGATTAGAAGGAACACAAAATGAGAAACTAGAGATTTAACAAGAACAAAACCATTGAGAGAGAAAAATGGAAAAGGCTTAAAACAGAGTTGGAGAGGCAAATGCATTTGTGTAATCCTTTATATCATTTTCCTAACCAACATGCAATGTTTAGGGACTTGGTTACTATTCATTGACCTTATTATTTTATGACAATTCCTAAATCAAGTATTACACAAGGGGTTCTACATTTTCTCAGACAATAGCCAATGAGGACCAATTAGTTAGGCTAGTGTGTATTGGTTTTGACTACATTAGAAGTTTTATATAACTTAAAATACCATTATATTAGAAATATTTCTAACCCTTTTTTGAACCAATTAACTTCTGTGTATTTTTTTAAGATTATATATATCTTGAAGCACTATTGCAATAGAATTATTTATAACCCTTTTCCAAATGGTTTATCTTATCGTTGAAACTCAACTACTCATACTCATATATATGTCGAAAACAAAAAAAACTAGATATTTGTTCAAAAAGGGGTTAGGCAATTTAAAGATTTGTGGGATTTTGATACACTTGATTGGGCTCCATGGAATATTATCAAAAATCAATATGGGTTGAAAGACAATTATAAGCAGTTTTTTATTTTTATTGAGTTACTTGTCCCTATTGAGCTAACTATGAAAGTATGTACTTCAAGGTATTGTTATTTCTTTAAAGACTCAAAAAGGTTGTCTTTCAGCCAGTTCAATCATTTTCCTATAAAGAGAATATATATGCAATTACTTCCCAGTTGGCATCTTACTCATCGTTTGAATCACAAATGGAAGTGCAGATTCAGAAAGTATGAAAACCTTTCTACCATTTACAAAACTAAGAAGGTTTCTAACATTGAGAATATCCTCCACATGGCATCTCATATATAGACAACATGCCTTATTTAACCCAACCTCATGATTCCAAATTGTATCAGATGCATTCCACATCCCTTATCTTTCATTGCCCTCCCTTTCCTGTGAGGAGTGTAATCTTCCTAGTATTGTTTGTGTCTTGCTAGAAAATGTACATTATTGCACCCTCATGTAGCATGCTAATAGTAAGTTAAGTGTTGTTTAAATCAAAAAAATTGTTGGTTTGTGTTAATGTCCATGTGAAAATATGGTCATGACATGTTTCCAACCAATTTATAAACCATTAAACATGCTCACTCAATTGTATGCATAAAATAATTACAACTATTTTAACTTAGAAATGTAGTCACACATAAGATATATGAATCATAAAAATATATGCAACAATTACAAACTATAATTTGGCCATATGCTTCTTACACATTGTGCAATTCTTCATTGCAAATGAATAGCAAATCCAAACTAAAAAAAGGCATGGTGGAAAGAGATTATGAAAAAAAATCTCTTTCCATAAGGCATGTGTGAGGATACTAGTATTTGAAGATGATGAATTTATTCCTATTGCATAGTTAGTGTAACTAGTAATCCAAGTGAACATGCATATGTTATGTCAAAGAATATTTCAATGCAACAAGAGTGGTAAATAATGTTATGGAAGCCACCATGGGAGATGTTCAAGAAAATGGATATTCAACAAGGGGGATATCAAGGAAATGTGGACATCAAACTAGTACACTAATAAATTCATTGACTAATGTAACTATCACTAAAAGGAAAGGTCCAACCAGAAATTTCAATCCAAAATAAGAGGAAACTATTATTTAATAATGTGAGGAGATAGCTATAGATGCTAATTGCCTTGACATGGTGAATTGAAATGTTTAAGTTGCATAGATTTTCTAAAAAATGCCAAATGCATTCAAAGATGGACTCATTGGTATGTCATGGTGATCAAGTTTTAAAAAAGGACAATGTAATCTTACCTTGATGATAATAGGAATTGATAGATACAGGGCAATGGATTTGATGTTTGCAATGGTTATAATGTTTTGTGACACACTATCAAGGGCTTATGCAACTAATACATATGGTATTTGTAAGAATTGGAATTCTGATGAGACTATAACTCAAGTTGATAGAAATAGGGCAATGTGGGTGATCATCAAAATAGGTAGCAAAAGTATTTTTCACATAATACCCAAGAGCCAAGAATGGATCAAACTCCTATGTTCTATGAATGTTGACTAAAAGAACATTCCTTGTATTTACTTTTTTAAGAGAAAGACACAAATAAGAAAATAGATTGTTGATTATAAATTAGGTGCATACATGGCTGGTTGAATCCCCATGCATGGATGGAAAAGAGTTATTTCTCAATTAGGCACACCATTTTATAAGATTAGTACCTATAGGTGTTTCACCCACTAATAAACACCTTCAATATTTGATGGCCATGAAATCCATGTTTCCATCACAAATATTTAGGAGGCAAGGTCACTTGGTATTGAACTATTAACCTTACCATCGGGCACACATTTCACAAGTTACAACCACTTGATGTGAGTGTTTTTTCACCTTTCAAAATATAATTTAAGAGAGAAAGAGTATCATGGATGACTAAATATATTTATAGATTAAAAGGACAAAATTAGCAACACTTGGTTGCTTGAAATTTAAAAAAACACTAACTATAATTGATAACATTAAATAGAGATTTAATATGAAAGGTATTTGACCTCTCAATCTAGATGCTTTGATGGATGATATGCATCTTATTGACACATTTCAATTCACTACCCATGAGGATGCTTCTAATGCAAAAAATATTACGAGTCTTTCAAGTATTGATGTTACAAAAAAAGGTTCAATAGATAGAGGAAAACCTTGTAGAGGAAACAGTTGATATATTGAATGACAAACTATGTGTGGCAATAGAAATACATTTTTTACTAGACAAACATAGTGGTGTGGAAGAGACACTTTTCTCTTCAAACTAAACAAAAGAAACCATCATGGTTGTCGGGAGGCACAAATCTTGGCGTTGAGTTGAATATCTATGAAAACTAAATTCTTTCATTTCCATCTCCATCAATCACAATTGATAAATCTACCCTTAAATATTTATATGTTGACTATGTAGATTGGGAGGTGGGAGAGGAATTTGATGAATTGGGAAGAGGTCAAGAGCTAGAGGAAAATGTTAGTAAGGTGTAAGCTAAAATTGAAGTAAAATCCATCAAACGATTAAGAGGTCAAATAAGTTCCAACATCAACCAATTCCTTAAACTACATGTTCATCTGGTGAATGATAACTTGATCCATCAAGTTGAAAATTCAATTCAACTAAGTAGACAATCTTATCTCCTCACCATAGATGACTACATGAAGCTATTAATGGAGCAAGAGAAGAGAAATAAATAAATCCAAGAGTTGAAACATAGGAAGAGAGAATAGATGGAAGAGAGGAAGGTTGCAAGAATTTTAGCTAAAGACATGAAGGATAAGATAAAATAGAAAATAGCTTCAATGAGAAGCAAATGAGCTACAAAATTTTTAGAAAATGGATTAGAAGGAACACAAAATGAGCAACTAGAGATTTAACAAGAACAAAACCATTGAGAGAAAAAAATGGAAAAGGCTTAAAACAAGGTTGGAGAGGCAAATGCATTTGTGTAATCCTTTAAATCATTTTCCTAGACAACATGCAATGTTTAGGGACTTGGTTACTATTCATTGACCTTAGTATTTTACAACAATGCCTAAATCAAGTATTACAAAAGGGGTTCTACATTTTCTTAGACAATAGCTAATGAGGACCAATTGGTTGGGCTAGTTCACCAAGTGACAACACATCAACACACCTCATGCCTTCAATTTGATTGTCCTTTCCATCAAGGTGATTGGTAACAGTGTTAACTTCTTTGCAAAAGGGTTATAAATATTTCTATTATAATGGTGTGTCAAGCTATATCTAACCCCTATTGTATGTGTATTGGTTTTGATTACATTAAAAGTTTTATATAACTTGAAATACCATTATAATAGAAATACCATTATAATAGAAATATTTCTAACTCTTTTTTGAACCAATTAACTTGTGTGTATTTTTTTAAGATTATATATATCTTGAAGCACTATTGCAATAGAAGTATTTATAACCCTTTTCCAAATGGTTCATCTTATCGTTGAAACTCAACTACTCATACTCATATATATGTCAAAAACAAAAAAAAAACTAGATATTTGTTCAAAAAGGGGTTAGGTAGTTTAAAGATTTGTGGGATTTTGATACACTTGATTGGGCTCCATGGAATATTATCAAAAATCAATATGGGTTAAAAGACAATTATAAGCAGTTTTTTTATTTTTATTGAGTTACTTGTCCCTGTTGAGCTGACTATGAAATTATGTACTTCAAGGGATTGTTATTTCTTTCAAGACTCAAAAAGGTTGTTTTTCAGCCACTTCAATCATTTTCCTTTAAAGAGAATATGTATCTAGTTACTTCCCAATTGGCATCTTGAATCACAAATGGAAGTGCAAATTTAGCTCCAAGTTTTGGTCTTAAATGTGTGTTCAAATATGGAAATCTAAAGCCGGATTTGATACACAGGTGCTAGGTTGAAAAATATTACATTGCAAACCACCTGTGGGAGATAGATTGAGATGTATTATGGTCCAACTAACTAGCTGTCCTTTTTGTCATAATATTGAAAGTTTGAAACATATCTTTTGGGACTGTCTTCATGTTAAGAAACAATGGTGTGTTGTTTTAATATATTTTCCAGCAATTTTTAATCATGCATTGGATTGGAAAGAAGCTATTCTTGATCTTGGTATGCAGAATGATGTGATTGTGGATTCTATTCAACAAGTTATTTTAAGAAATATATGGAATAACATATATGTGTTGCTATTTTTTCTAATGACTATTGTCTTGTAACTGGTATTGTAAGGTTTTACTCTGATATATTTCTTCAAATACTGTCTACAGCAGTTGAAAGATCAAGTTAGGCAATTTCAGCTTGATAGTAAACTCAGCCTGAGTAAATATGATGCATAGTTTATGTAAGAATCATTATTGTAACTGTGTGATTCAGATATGAGACTTTTCATTTGTTGTATCACTATTTATTTCAGCCACTTTTGTGGCTGCATTATTATAATTTAAATTTCTTTGTTCAATACAAAAAAAAACTAGAACCTTTAAATTACCAATCCAGTGGAAAAATTTAAAACTAGTTTGAAACCAATTAAATTAGATAGAAATAGAAAATATATTGAAAATGTTATAGGATCTCTGCCTTAGTGAGATTGGAAGACAACTTCACCTTCGTTTGCATCCACAAAATTTGTCATGGTCGTTAAAAGTTATTTTCCTTTTGGGATAAATGTGTTAAAAACATAATGAATTGAAGAAATGATAAAGAATCTGTGGCTCCCAACCTCACCAGCAAAAAAGCTTAAATGCTCCACGAAACATCCCACTATGCACACCGCGAGGAAACGAAATCCTCCGAGAATGGTGATGTACAAGAATGAAAGCATCCCAAAATGACTGCTGTTGATTAGGAATGCTGAGCTAAATGCAAACTAAAATGTGCTTTCACTGCTATGTACTGACATGGCGGTGAAGAGGTAAGCCTAATCCCCGAAAATGTGTCCATCGCCGGTCCATGCCACCAAATGTCTCAACTTCACCATTCTACAGAAACTGTGCCATGAGTTAGAAAACATGCGAGAAAATGGGTGGGAAGAATATTGTTGAGTAGATAAATCGTGGATGCTTTGTCAGCATAAGTTAGATTTCGCCGAAGTGTCTTTTAATAAGTGGAGATGTCACAAAACATAGCCCACATCATATCAGACCCTTTCCCCTACACTATTATCTATCTCACCATCATAACGTACCTTTGACTGTATCTATTAATTGGAATTTGTTGACGGGGAACAATTCTCATCAGCTGCGCTCACGTCAGTTGTGCTCGGATAACTATGATTCTATGATTAACGAAATATCGGCAAAGGGTTGGATCACATATAAAATTGAGATGGCTTCTCCTTAGATATAATTATGGTAGCGAACGGAATACTTAAAAGTTGACCCCATATAAGAAGAGATGATGTTGATTCGGCACCAAGCTTAGTTCCATGCACCCAGTTGGTTCATGAAGCTATTCTGAGCACCATTTCGTCTGTCAAAATGGGTTTCAGAACCATCGAATGTCCCAAAGTGATGGATACCCATCGGAGCATGGAATGCAATGGTTTTTGTCAATTGTAATTGTAACTGCACTGATAAATGTATCTACAAAATATGGAAGCATAGACAAAGACGATGAATATTTGCAAGGCCGACTCAAAGAGATATTATCTCATGGACCAACAACGATAGCAGGATACATTCAGAATATATTTAGAAACTTTCAAGAAAATACAATTGATAGGAATACGACAAAAATTACGACCTTTGCCAACCTCCTTTCACACCTGTACTTAAATGGTGGCTTTGAAACAGAGATTGGATACTCTCCGAGCATAATGAAAGGGATTTCTGCAAGGTGGAAATGCCTTGTGGTATCAGAGACAACACACGATAAGTGTTTGATTGAATGCCACAAAGAATAATGACCTCTTGGAACATCATGATTGCGAGTGTGCACAAAATGGAGTGGTTTAAATGGTGTTAATGCTCCAAGCATATGCTATTGTTCCTTATATAAACTTAAATCCCACAATTTGTATGAAATCAGAGCTTCCCAACAGGGTATGGACATACACCAATATAGAACTAAAAATGGAATTTCAACAGAGCTTGTATTTGGAATGCCCTAGTAGAACGCATATGAACTATTGGGGAGGGAGGGCTGGGGAGGGAGGGCTGGAGGGGGAGCGGGAGGGAATGAGATGAGCTATGAAATGAAAATTCAAGATTTTACTAAATGGATGGGTATTATATATACATCTTAGATGAATCTGAAAACCCTAATATTAGAAATGATGATGTGCTTTTTATATCCGACTAGTAAGAACACACTACAACACATATGGACATAACAAGTATGATAGAGACCTATGCAGTTGAAGAGGGCATGTTGTTCAAGGTAGAGAATGCTGATGGTCATCTAGATGATTTGAATTTGGTAGACATTCTAAAAGAGACAAGTGAATCTAATGGGAATGGGAGGGTAGATACTACTGTTGAAAATGGAGGAAAGCGAAAACTAAAATCTGCATACAGGATGGAGGAAACTAAACATAGAAACAAAAATAAAAGGAAGATTCAACAATCTGAGTTTTTGTATTAATGCATTTTCTACACACAAAGCTGCCAGTACTCTTTTTGCCTTCATTCATTCCAAAACAGAGTTTTTTTCATCCTGAAAAACAGAGTATCATATTGCATTTTTACAAAACAAATCTATTCACAAGAAGCTTCCAGAATACACAATGAGGAAAGAAGAGTCTAGAAACCTTTTAGAAGAATGAAGAAGAGTGTAGAAGAAGATAGAAGCAACAAGAGAGGAGAAGTAAATGCAGTAGGTGAAGTAGATAAACAAAAATAGGCAGGGGAGATTAAATGTGCTCGGTTGGAGCACAATGTCAGCCAACACTCCCCCTTAATCTTCACTGCCCTATATGTCTGCAATTCCAATTCCTTCTCAGAGATGCTCAAAAACATTCTTTGCAAGTGGCTTTGTGAAAATTTCTACTAATTGTCCTTCAGACCTGCAAAATTGAAAATTTATGTCACCATTGTTCACCAATTCATGAATAAAATGGTACCTTGTATCAATATGTTTGCTTCATTTATGAAAAACATGATTTTTAGATAAAGCAATTGCAGAATTATTATCACAATAAGTTTTTGTAGATTCTTCCTATGGATGCCTCAAATCTAAAAGTACTCTTCTCATCCATACTGCCTGACAAGCTATTGATGTGGTTGCAACATATTCTGCTTCAGCTGATGAGAGTGTCACAATTGGTTGTTTCTTCGATGCCCAAGAGATAACACCTAATCCTAGATGAAAGATATACCCTGAAGTGATTTTTCTATCATCCATGCTACCTCCCCAATCAATTTCTAATCATCTGGAAATGTATACAAGATCCCAAAGCTCTTTGTTCCAGCTATATACTTTAAAATTCTTTTTCCATCTTTCCAATGTGACTTTTTTGGTTTGTCCATGAATCTAGAAATGAGACGAACCCCATACATGATATCCGATCTTGTGGCGGTTAGATACATGAGGCTGCCAACTAATATTTTGAACAAAGTTGCATCAACACTAGGACTTTTGTCATCCTTGCTATGTTTTAAACCCAATGCAATGGGTGTAGGTGCTAGATTCATATTTTCCATCTTAAATCTCTTCAACAAGTCATTAGCATACTTACTTTGACATATAAAAATTATTTTGATCATTTTGACTTACCTCTATACCAAGAAAATATCTCATAAGCCCCAAATCGGTCATATCAAATTCTCTTTCCATGGCTGTCTTGAATTAATCAATTGACATATTACCTGTGAATATCAAATCATCTACATACAAGCACACTATCAATATTTCTCCTTCATTCACTTTGACATGCAAAGTTGGTTCATTGCCACACTTGTTAAATCCACTGTTCACAAAACAAGAATCTATCCTATTGTACCAAGCTCTAGGAGCTTGCTTCAAACCATATAATGCCTTTTTTAATTCAAGTATACCTTATGTTATTCTCCCAAAAATTTATAACCAGGTAGTTCTTTTATATATACTTCTTCTAAAATTCCATTCAAAAATACTAATTTAATGTCCATTTGATAAACCCTCCAAATTGTTCTGAGTTACAATAGATAAGACCATTCTAATGGTATCCAATCTTGCCATGAGTGCGCCAAATGTTTCATTGTAGTCTATGCCCAATTATTGTGTGAAGACTTTAGCTACTAGTCTTGCCTTGTGGGTATGTGCAAGATCATGATGGGCCAAAAAGTGGCGATATACATAAGTGATATGATGGCCCATGTGGCTGATGATTTTTTTAAAAGGGTTTTTAAGAGATATTCTTAGCTTTCCACCAATATAAATTATGCTTTACTTTGAATTTCATAAATAATTATTATTCATTTTCTATTTGAATTACTACTAAAGTTATGATTGATAGGCTGATTAAAAAACATATATAGCTTTCAAAGGGTATCACATTTTTTGAATATGAAACATGTGTCACATTCTATGCTTCACATACTATAGGATTAAAAAAAAAAAGAATTGAATTTCATGAATTTTTGACCAAGTTAAGGTGGTCAGATCTACGCGTTTTTATATTTTTTAAAACTTGTAATAAAAAAATCATAATTAATTATTTACTTGGAAAACAATTACAAAAAAAAATGCATCACATCCAAACATGAGTCTTCTAATTATATCTAAAATATTATAATTTTTTTTTATCATTTTATTATGGTTAGGGTGGTCAGACAGACACACCTACTTCTTATGTTTTCCCTGAAATTTCAGTACTACTGCATTGAAATTTCAAATTTTCACCAAATAGATTTTTTAAAAACAAAAATAAACCTAGTACTTTAGAAACTAAATTCAATTTGTAACAGATTCTATTCTTACATATTTTTGAAATAATATAATTAACTTATTCAAATGTTTACATCAAGTTTCCTAACTCTGATTTTTCTTAATTTTATTGCCACTTAAGGAACTATTTTTTTCATGATAATCCTGCACATTACCTTGTATTTTTCTACTTTTCCATCAACATTATACTTTATTTTGTAAATCCACTTAACTCCAATCACACCCTTTCCTTTAGGAAGCTCTACTAGATTCCAAGTTTGATTATTTTCTACTGATTGAATTTCTTCATCCATGGCTACAATGCATTTGTCTTCTTTAATTGCATCTTAAAAATAAATTGGATCAGCTTGTTCTAAGAATGCAAAATTAGAACATAAATCATCATTTTCAACCTCTTGTGTTTCATCATATATCTCCCTTAGACTACATGTCTTCTTTGAAGTGTTTATGGACCTTGACCTTAGTGATGCAAGTGTTGGATTAGAAGACTCACTGTTGTTATTACTTGCTGGAGTAGCTGGATTTGGAGTGGTAGGTGCCCTTGAAGGTATTGTTGGAACATTTTCTTCTGTAGTAGGATTCACAACTTGAGTTTCATTCTCTTCATTCTCTTGTGGAACACTAGCTGCAACTGCAGTTGTTTGGTCTATGTTGTCGTCCCATACTTCTTCTTCAATAAATTCAACATCACGGCTTATTATCAGCTTCTTTGTGATAGGATTGTATAGCTTATATGCCTTGGATTTCTCTCTATATCCCACAAATATACACTTCTCTCCTCTATCATCTAATTTCTTTCTCAACTCTTGAGGTATCAATGAGTATGCTACACATCCAAAGACTCTCAAATGCACTATGTTATGATTCATTTTGCTCCAAGCTTCTTCTGGTGTTTTATTTATCACTTCTTTTGTTGGACATTTATTTAGTATGTATACCGAACATGCAACCGCTTCAGCCCAATACTCATTTGGTAAATTTTTTTCTTTTATCATACTTAGTTCCATTTCCATAATTGTCCGATTCTTTCTTTCAGCTACTCCATTTTTTTGAGGAGTATTCCTTGTTGTAAATTGTTTTCTTATGATATTTTCTTTGCAATAATTCTGAAAATCATTTGATATGTACTCTCCACCTTGATCGGTTCTCAATTTGTTGATATAGTATCCACTTTCTTTCTCAAATTTTGTCTTGAATTCCTTAAAAAACAACAAATGCATCTGATTTATATTTCAAGAAATAAACTTATACTCTCATGCTGAAATCATCAATAAATGTCAAGAAATAAAGTTTTCCACTTATGGATGGTGTTTGCATAGGTCCACAAAGGTCTGAATGCACTATCTCAAGTGGATAATTTTCCCTATAGGACTCCCCAACTGGAAATGTTTTCCTATGTTGTTTTGCCAATATCTAGCTCTCACATGTTGTCTTAAGTGGCTCTATTGGTGGCAATCCATGTACCATTATTTTCTTGTATAACAGTTGTAACCCTTTGAAGTTTAATTGCCCAAGTCTTAAATTCCATAACCATTATTTATTTTTGTATGAGGCTTTGAAAGCTAATTCAACAAATTTTTGCAATCCTTATGGCTGTAAAAATAATTCATTTTGAATTCTAAGTGGAAACATCCTATTTTTTGTCATCTCAACTTTTGCAATCAGCCTAGATTGTTTGGTTTCTTGTCTAGAATCACACATTCACCATTTCCAAAGTATATTCTATATCATTTTTGCACTAGTTTCCCAATGCTTATGGGATTGTGTTACAATCCAGGAAAATTATATACATCTGAAATATGTTTCTCCTCACATTGCTTAGTTTTTATATTAATTGACCCTTTTTCCCATGACTGAAACTCGTTGATCATTCCCCAATTTTACTTCTTATTTTACTTTTACTAAGTTATCCATTGTTGCAAACATCTCCTTACTTCCACTCATATGATTAATACAACCACTATCTAAGAACCATACTTCTTTGGAGCTCTCTTG
Organism: Sequoiadendron giganteum; assembly: GCA_007115665.2. Taxonomy (NCBI): domain Eukaryota; kingdom Viridiplantae; phylum Streptophyta; class Pinopsida; order Cupressales; family Cupressaceae; genus Sequoiadendron; species Sequoiadendron giganteum. The sequence goes on from CM021104.1 coordinate 141,403,798, forward strand.
TGCTACATTGCATGTTATCAATATGGTGTTTTCTTCACTAGTGTTGGGCTTGTTTTCATTTGTAAAATGTGCCTTTTTCTTATTCATATCATATTGTCTTTTCCTACATTCTTATGCATAATGCCCAAATTTATTGCAGTAATGACACTAGATGTCAGATTTATCATACCTTTCTCCATAATGATGGCTATGAGAATGGTTGTTCCCCCTTCCTCTTATTGGTGAACAATGTGCATGTGGGCTTGATGCTGGTCTTCTGCTCTCAAATTGTGTATTTTCTCTTCCTTGTCTTGGTGTAAAATGTCCTTCACCTCTGCTGTAATTTGATCTTCGTCTTGTTTTTCCAAATGATAGTTGAGTCTTGAATGCATTCTCCAATGATGATGAGCCTGATCGATTTAATCTTTTCTCATGTACTAAGAGTGATCCCATTAATTTTTCTATTGATAACTGAGTAAGATGTTTGGCCTCCAAAATGGCTACTACAACTGGATCGAACTTTGCAGATAATCTTCTAAGTATTTTCTCTACAACCTTTTGATCTTCAATGGTGTCTCAATAGGATCTGATCTAATTTACTATTTCCATTGCATGAGTGAAGAATAAGTTTATTGAGTCTAAATTCTTCATTTGCAAGTCTTTGAAATCTCTTCTAAGAATTTGTAATTTTTCTATTTTCACCTTGTTTATGCCTTGGTAAGTTGTTTGCAAACTTTCCCATGCTTGTTTGATCTTGTGGCAGCTAAAATTTTTGGAAAGGTTGATTCCTCCATTGCTTTTTGAATGATAAACAATGCTTTATCATCCTTCTTCTTATTTTCTTTCAACAGATCCTTCTCAACCTGTGACAAAGCCTGATAAGCTTGTTGGTCTACTAGTTTAGGAAACCCAATTTCAACCAAATCCCAAACATCCTGGTAGCAGAATAGGGTTTTCATTTTTATGCTCCAATATTCATAATTTTTACCATTAAAGATTGGAATCAGTGGTTGTGCAATGCTTCCACTTGTTCTTGCCATATCTTTTTTAAATAAAATTTTGCCTCTATATTGCTATTCCTTTGTTTCCTCTATCTTTGCTGACAAACTCACAATTTATCTTGCAACAATGTTCTTCCTGACAAACACTTGACACTAGTTCTTTGATAGTAGCCTAGTGCCTTCACCGTCAACTCCAAATTTGCTCTTCCTTTGGTGTTTTGCAACTACTGTAGTCTACAACTAGATGTGGTGTCTTTGACTCTAAAAAGAAACAACAATTCTTAAAACCCTTGATTCTTCCTCTATAGACTGTAAAATATCTTGGCATAGATCTATCTTTGAATGGCAAGAGAAATCTTCAGATTTCTGCAATTTATTTAATCTTGACTCGACTGAGATCTCTAAACAATCTTTTCAAACTTTCAATAACTAACCTGCTCCAGCTCTAATACCACTTTGTTGAAAATAGAGGAAAGCAAAAACTACAATTTGCATACAAGATGAAGGAAACTAAACACCGAAACAAAAATAAAAATAAAAGGAAGATTCAACAATCAGAGTTTTTGTATTAATGCGTTTTCTACACACAAAGCTTCCAGTGCTCTTTTTGCCTTCATTCATTCCAAAATAGAGTTTTTTCATCCTACAAAAACAAAGTATCATATTGTCTTTTTACAAAACAAAGCTATTCACAAGAAGCTTCTAGAATATGCAATGAGGAAATAGGAGTCTAGAAACCTTTTAGAAGAATGAAGAAGAGTGTAAAAGAAGATAGAAGCGACAAGAGAGGAGAAGTAAATGTGGTAGGTGAAGTAGATAAATAGAAAGAGGTGGGGTAATTAAGTGTCCTCAGCTAGAGTACCACATCAACCAATAATTGCTAAGAAAGGAGGAGGAAAATGTTGCAAGGATGTAGTAATAATGGAAGAAGAAACAAAAGAAAGTGGAGATGGACAAGGAACCTTATAAACAACATCCAATTGAGGGAATTTGAATTAACCACCCATCCAAAAACTAGTTCAACTATTAAAAAAAATAACTTGAGAAAAGACACTTCTCAACATGTACCCTACTAGTTGTTGATCAATAATTTACAAGGGTGGTTTGAGAACATAGCTTTTTTTGTAATACATTCTTGGAATCCCACTACAAAATTGTTTCTTGGGAATAGGATAATGAATATTTGTTTCACTCTAGGTAATGATAGTTTGCATACTTGGATTTATCTTTCCATGATGTCTAGGGAAGATTGACCATGAAAAGAGTTAAATTTAAAACCTCACACAAAACTATAGGAAGACATATAAAAATTGGAAGTTTCAAACAATTAAAACTATGAACAATGGTGGGAGTTTCTTAGTACTCATGGTATATACTCTAAAGCTATGTAATAGTTAATTTTACTCATGAATTATTTCAATAGGAAAATTCTCTAAAAATTATATATCAATTAACACATGCAACTACAACCACCATATATAAAATGTTCAACCCAGCAACAACATCAAAAGAATGAAGCCCTAAATGAAATAAATTTTCTCTCACCACTTATAAGCACCATGGCATTTTCTCTTTCTATCCTTATTTTCTAATTTCTTTTTGTACTAATTCAAAATTGTAGTGGGTATGTGTAGGATCATGATGGGCCAAAAAGTGGCAATATATAAGTGATATGATGGCCCATGTGGCTGACGACTTTTTTTTTACCCAAAATTGATGAAACAAAAAGGGTTTTTAAAGGAGATTCTCAGCTTTCCACCAATATAAATTATGTTTTACTTTGAATTTAATAAATTATTATTATTCATTTTTTATTTGAATTACGACTAAAGTCCTAATTGATGGGATGATTGAAAAACATCTATAGCTTTCAAATGGTAGATCATATTTTTTGAATCTAAAACATGTGTCACATTCTATGTTTCACATATTATAGGATTAAAAATAAATAAATTAAATTTCATAATTTTTTGACCAAGTTAAGGTGGTCAAACATACGAGTTTTTATATTTTTTAAATTTGTAATAAAAAAATCATAATTAATTATTTACTTGGAAAAAATTACAAAAAAATATGCATCACATTGGGACATGAGCCCTCTACTCACACCTAAAATATTATTAAAAATAATTATCATTTTATTGTGGTTAGGGTAGTCATACAAACACCTACTTCTTGTTGTTTCCCTAAAATTTAAGTACTACTGCATTGAAATTTAAAATTTTCACCAAATAGATCTAAAAAAATAAAAATAAACCTAGTAGTTAACAAACTATATTCAATTTTCTATAGATTCTATTCTTACATATTTTTAAAATAATATAGATAACTTATTCAAAATTTTACGTCAAGTTTCCTAACTCTGATTTTTATAAATTTAATCACCACTTAAGGGCCTATTTTTTCCATGATGATCCTGCACATACACTAGTATAAATCATTATTATGACTTGAAAGTGAACTTTCAAAAATAAAAAAGTTATATTTAAATTTGTGGTTGTAAAGTGCTTACAAGTTAGTTAGGAAACGAAAAAGAAATGTCTACAAGTTATTTTCTAGTTACAAGTGTTATTTTCTACTTCCTCCTTCTTTATAGAGGATTAAATTTTTTTTGCCTTTGAACATAATAGCTACGTGGAGAAATTGTAAGCAGACTTTGTGCTCTAAATTTGAAAGAAATGTAAAGATTTTTTTTGAACTTTGCTTCTTTAAACTCTTAATTGATTGTTAGTTTTTCTATTTTGTATTATTTTCTTCAATGTTTCTCTTCCATGTTTCATTCTAGAAGACATGGAACAAAAAAATTCTATTTTATTTTCAAAGGGATTCACAAAGTAGTCCTAAACATTGTGTCATTAAATTTTCTTCATTTAATGCAATCATGGTTTCTTCCAAATATTTAAGAATTTATTTCTTTCTATTGAATGGCTCAAGATAATTTTAGAAAATTATTACAATGGTAAATATGTTTACTAATAGATTTTTGGAAAGCTTATTGGGAAATGAAGTGCTAGTTCTTTTTTTTTACTATTGAAGGCACATCTCCAAAATGGAACATGGGAACTTTATGCAAATCTTCAATGTGAAGTAGCAGACCAATATCGATAAATACATCAAAATAATTTAAAGTGCCCTAAATCAATGGTTGATAGTGATAGTGATGGAAAGGAATAAAATCACTCTTCTTTTGTAGCTAATTCTCAAGAAAATCATGTTCTTAGTGACTCCAAGAATTAATAGTTTTAAAAATGTCTCTATATTAGAATTAATTTTAAATAAATTATATACTTGTGTAACTTAAAATTTACAAAACATTGAATAAACTAAAAAAAAAGAGTGAAATCCTTTCGAAGGGCACACAATCTATTGAGAAAGGGGAAAGTGGGGGAGGGGAGGAGAGGGGGTGAATCAATAGATAAAATCAATTCAAAAAAAATTAATTCAACACATATGTTAGTCATGAAAATTAAATCAGAACATATACTAATAATCAAGCACACACATTTTCACATGAGAACATCATATATAGGTGGAAACCCAAGACGGGAAAAAACCATGGTGAGAATAGTTGCTTGGATCTATTGTCCAAATCCAACCTCATAGAGCATAAATGTAATAAGGGAATTTATAATATAAAGTAGGCACCAACCTACTAGAGACACCAATCCCTAATTATATCTATAAGTACCAACCTACTGGACACACCAATTCCCAATATAATGATTTGAGGACCAACTCAATGAGTAGAACACGAAAATAGAGCTTGAAAATCTTTAATGTTGGTTACATAGACTACAAAAGGTCTAAACTTGATCCAAAAACACTACTACATTCCTTAAGATATTATGATGATGGCACATAATGATTGAGATTATTCACATTGAATAACACTTACTCACACACAAGTATATTCACTCACAACCTTCTCTTAAATTATCCTCCTATACACATACATACAAGTGAACAAATTTATAATGATTATATATAAGAAATTACTTTAACCTCACTTCATTCAGCCAAGGGTTCACAATTAATGAGGAACATATATGGTGGACCTAAATTCAAATTACACGACACATCTAGCAAGTAGGTGTCGATCCTAAATCAAAATGGTTACTAACATAAGAAAATGATGTTGTGCACTTCCACAAGAACCTTAACCTTGACCTATTTTACTATCACACACTAACTTTGAATGCCGCATGCTACTAGCCATTGTCACACAGTTTCAAAACCACCACTAGATGAATAACTAGCACAATGACCCTTCTGTCACTTCAAACTTTTTTCATGCTGAACATATCTTTTGAAAACTCTAGAATATGATACAACACGTGTAGGAATACTCTCCATTCAAACCATAGAGCCAAACTCACCTTCAATAAGAACTACAAGTAGCATAAGAATATTGTAAAAGAAATATTTTTCCTTGAGTAACTATCCTCAAACATTCTGGACCAACCTTTTAGATCACTTCTATTCACATGAATATATGTAGTATAATATTGCAGATAATCCTCACTTGATTTTATTAATATAACTAGCAATATATAATTCCCTAACTAAAAATGATATGACAGTACAGTTACATTTCATTCTCATTGATTTTCTAACCATATTCCGGGTATGTGCAAGATCATCATGGAAAAAGCAAGCCCTTAAGTGGTAATAAAACTCTGGAAAATCAAAGTTAGGCAACTTGACGTAAAAATTTGAATAATTTATCTATATTATCTCAAAAGTATGTAAAAATAGAATCTGTAGAAAATTGAATGTAGTTTCTAAACTACTAGACCTTTATTTAAAAAATTAAAATCTATTTGGTCAAAATTTGAAATTTCAATGCAGTAGTACTTAAATTTCAGAGTAAAAATAAGAAGTAGGTGTTTGTCTGACCACCCTAACCACAATAAAATGATAATATTTTTTTATAATATTTTAGATATAAGTAGAGGACTCACGTCTCGATGTGATGCATATTTTTTTTATAATTTTTTCCAAGTAAATAATTAATTATGATTTTCTTATTACAAATTTTAAAAAATATAAAAACTTGTCTGTCTAACCACCTTAACTTGGTCAAAAATTCATGAAATTCTTTTTTTTTTTAAAATCCCATAGTATGTGAAGCATGTTTTGGATTCAAAAAATGTGATACTATTTGAAAGTTATAGATTTTTTTCAATCAACCTATCAATCAAGACTTTTTTCGTAATTCAAATAGAAAATGAATAATAATTATTTATTAAATTCAAAGTAAAGTATAATTTATATGGGTGGAAAGATGAGAATATCCTTTAAAAACCCTTTTCGTTTCATCAATTTTGGGTTAAAAAAAAGTCGTCAACCAAATGGGTCATCATATCACTTACATATCACCACTTTTTGGCCCATCATGATCCTGCACATACCCTTCCTTTGAAATTAATGACAACCTCTATTGAATAATCTCCCCCTTTGGCATTGAAGGTAAACAACAAAAATGTTGGTCACACATGAAGAAAGGCCAACATGAAGAAAAGTATAATATTGTTCGAACTGGACCTCAGATTGATTCCCGTTTTCTCCCCTTAGAATATATAACATTGTGAGTTCAATTTCTCCCCCTTTGACACTAATGGAAAATTTGAATTGTATTTTTGACACTCTACACAATTTGAAAACCTTTTTTCTTAGATAGACTCCCCCTGATTCCATACCACACTACTTTTGAAAACATTTCGCAAGACCACCAAGTCTTCTTGTGGTAGGGAGTCAATGCTCCCCACAACCTTTGCTTCCTCTTGATTCAAGTGGAGGGAGAAACAACTCCTAGCTTCTTTTAGAGAAACTCAAAAGTATCCTTAGGAATATTTTTGGTGAAAATGTTTGCAACTTGCTCCTTGGTTTAAACATACTCCATATTCACTTCCTTTTCTACTAACTTCCCTCCCTTACACAATGATACTTGATTGCAATATTCTTTGTTCTTGAGTGCATTATCAAATTATTTGAAATGTTTATGGAACTGGTATTATCACAAAAAATGGAAATGGGTTCATCAAACTCAATCTTCATCTCCTTTAGGTTCTAACTCATCCATAAAACCTGAGTGCAACATGAAGTTGTAATGTACTCTACTTCTAATATAGACAAAGAAAATAAATCTCAATTCTTTCTTAGCCAAGATACAAGACAAACACCATAATAGAAAGCTCCTCCACTTGTACTCTTTTGGTCATCTATGCTTCCTTCCCAATCTACATCTGTGTATGTAGTCAAAGTGAAATTTTTATTCTTGGGATACCACAAAATAAAATCCATTGTAGCCTTCAAATACTTCTTCTCTTTGCTACTTTGACCTGAGTTTCCTTAGGTGCTTCCTGAAATCTGGTGACCATTCCAACCGCCTCAATTATATCTGGTCTAGATGCAGTCACATACAACAAAATACTAATCATGGATCTATACAAAGTCTGATTTTCCAAATAAGATTCATCATTCTTACTCAACTTATATTTGGTAACTATAGGTGTACTTATAGGTTCTCATTCTTCCATCTTGAACTTAACGTTTATTTTATGTACTTGTTATGAGAAATGAATATAGGTACCTTTATCTAATTGAGAAATTTGTAAACCAAGAAAGAAAGACAATTAACCAAGCATTGAAATTTCAAACTCACTTTGCTTTGTGTTCCAGAACTCTTTGCACATAATATCATCAACATAGACAACAACAATCAATATTTTATCACCTTTTTCTTTTTTGTATAAATTTCTATCCACACTACCTCTTCGAAACCCTTGCAGTTACAAATAATTTTCCAACCTAGAATACCATGCTCTATGAGCCTATTTGAGTTCGTAAAGATCCTTCTTTAATCTGCATACAAAATCTGGATTATCTGGGCATCAAAATCCTTTTGGTTGCTCAATGTAGACTTCCTCTTCTAACTGTCCATTTAGGAATGTAGACTTCACATCCATTTGATACACCTTGAAATTCTTAAATGCTAAAAGATCCAAAAACATTCTAATTGCTTCTAGTCTTGCTACCAGAGAAAATATCTCCTCAAAGTTAATTCCTTCGGCTTGAGCATATCCTTTACACACAAGTCTGGCCTTGTTTTGGATCACTTCCCCATCATCATTCAACTTTTTTCTAAAGAAAAACTTGGTACCAATAACATTCTTGCCTTTAGGTCTTGGAACTAGTTCCCAAGTTTTTTTTTTTTTTTATCTCAGACAATTCTTCTTTCATAACATATGCCCTTTCTTTTTCTTTTCTTCCCTCTATATAAGAACTTGTTTCAATATTTGATAATAGGGAAAAATGTGCCTATTCATTTTATCTCTAAAATCTTCTCTAAGTTCGAACCCCACTATTCTTATCTCCTATAATCAAATCTTTAGAATCATTTTTTGAACATACCTTGTTGGAGTCTTTGTAATAGTGTTCTCAAAATTAGCTTTAGAGTCTTCATCATTTCTATGGATTGGATCTTCATCATCTTCCACTTTTGAAGTATGAGTAGACTAAATTATATCATCAACTCTTACATTTTCACTTTCCATAATCCTCTTTAGCCTTTTGTTGTAGCATTTATATGATTTACTTGTCATAGAATAACCAAGAAAAATACCTTTGTTAGATTTGGAATCAAACTTACCAAAATTCTCTTCATCACTTTTGATGTAGCATTTTCTTCCAAATATATTGAGATGAATGGAATTAACCAATATTCCAAATAAAAAATATAAAGCATTGCTGCTAGGGTTTTGTGTTTTCTATGGTCATCCTTGGCCCCTCTTGCATCATACTGCACCTTCTGCATAGGAATAAATCCTAGCAACTTGAAGATTCATTAATAATAGTATAATTGAGTTCATAATAGAATTCAAGACAAATTTATTAAGCATTTGGAGTCATCATCAAGATTCAAGTATCATGTTAAAGATATTCTTTCATCATGTGTGTTTTTAGCTAACATTTGTGATGTAGGGTTTTGATTCAAGCAAGAAATTCAAGTCAAGATCTATCAAGCATTCACTCAAGTCAATATCCACATTCAAGCTAGCCACTTCACACAAGTTTGCAGATTTCATAACAAAGGTTTGGTGAGTTGCACCATAGCACTTTTTTCATTCATTATTTCCCTCCATTATTTCATTTCATTCCAAGGTTTAATTACCAACAAGTGGTTTGACCAAGGTAAACCCCCATTTACTAACAATCAACAAGTTTTTCCTCTCTTGCATGTTTATGTTTGCAGATTCAAGTTGAAGATCATTTGATGTGCAAATTTGCAAAGTTGCAAAGTTGCATTGCAAGGTTGTCATGTTCACATAAACTCACCTATAGGCCAGATGTTGAAGTTTCGGGACCTAAGATATGAGAAGAAGGAAGTGTAGACATTGAGCCTTGGGATCACATTCAGAGATTTCAAAAATTCAAAGCAGGACTAAGTTAGAAGTAAGGGCGTCTTAGTCCTCCCAAGGGTATTTTGCAAAGATTATTCCAGATTCTATTTTGACATGTGAAGATTCCACAATTCCCCTGAAAAACAACAGCAGGACTAAGACAATAATAAGGTAATCTTAGTCCTCCCTAGCATATTTTGATTGCATTTTTAAATTACTAGAATCCTCATCACATATCCAGACTTCCTAGGTAAACTTACCCTAACTTTTTGTTTCTTAATTTTATCATTTTGATTCATGATTTGACTTGCATTACTAGGTTTTTTGAGTTGAATGTTAAGTTGTATTTTCCAAGATTTCTCTTGGTGGTGAACCCTTCAAATATTAAAAGAACCTCTCCTAGGCCTTCCTTGTTGATAATTGATTCATCTTTGGGTTGATAGTCAAACCAATTTGGGCTCCTAGGATATTCTTGAGTGACAATTGGAGAATAGTGGTGCTCTATGACCTAGGGCATAAAACAACATCGCCATTTTACCTATTGTTAATTTTGGTGAACCCAACATATTTGAACATTCATTTTTTGATTTGGAGTTCATTAAATTCCTACATCTAGGTTGCATTCATTATTTCATTATATCTTGCATTAGTGAAAGTGCATCTAGGATTTATCACATTTACATTAGTGAAAGTGCATATAGGTTGCATTTTTTCTTTCTTGCATCATCTTATCTCATTGAAAAAACTTAAAAGTTCATTGTCAATTATCCTAATTGCATTTAGGAGCATTTTTATTGCATTCAAGCATTGCATTAAACTGCTTGTCATTACTCACTCTCTCTTGCATTCCTTTCCATAGTTTTATATTTATAAACATTAGGTTCCTGAGTAGGCAACCTGGGAACATAGTTATCAATCTAAATTTTTTTCTCTTTCTGAAAAAACCTTTACTATGATTAAAACACCCTTACTAGCTCGCCTTAGTCCCTCTCTAGGTTTTTACCTCGAAATCCCGTCTCTGTTGATTTCATTCTATTCCAGTTTCTAAAACCTCAAAATTTCATCAATGACACCAAGACACCCTTGCTGACGTATTAGTCCCTATGGAGTTCAAAGTTATATTTTTTAGGGTTTAAATCTACTTTTACATGCTTCTTTTCACTCTTGTTGGTTATCTGTTTTAATGGTTTGACTTTATGTTTCATGCATTTTATTAAATCTAGCTTAAAGTGGTTCATTTCATGCATTGCTTCATTTTGAATTTGCATCCACAACATTTCATTGCATAGTGTAATCAGTAAATTAACTTGTTTGAAATCTAAAAATTGCATCTACACATTTCATTTTAGACCTTTAACAAATGTTGGTATCGATCTTTTCCAAGTTTGCAAAGAAAAAGTTAGTCAATAAGCATTTTAGTCATTCATTCAATGTGTTCCCTAGTTATGAGAGTCTCTTAGTGCAAGAGAGTGAAAATGGTGACGATTTCCTTAAACCTACACCACCTCTTATCTCTCCTATTTGTGGGAATGATTTGATAGAAGATGTTGCAATCATCTAGACAATCTTGATAATCATAATTGTTCTTCTCTCAATATCTCTCCCATTGGTGACAAATGTATCTTTGAGAATCATGAAGGTATTTCCTGTTCTTCTCCTCATCCCCCTTGGGAAGATATTAAAACACAAGATGATGAGATCATAGACACATTCCTAAATATTACCTTACCTAGTCTCCATTCATCCCTTGCTTGTGAGAATGCCCTAGTGAAAGAGGATGAAAACATAGATAAACAAGACAATCACATTTATTCCTCTCTTGGTAATTATCCTAGTTGTGAAGATGATACTTTGATTGGTGAGAATCTTATGTGTCTCTCTTCCCCTAGGGGAAACCTTCTTGAACAAGACATCTCAACCATTGATAACTCCCTTACATGTGATGAAGTCATTTTAGAAGAACCAACCTTTGAATGTCATAAACATGTGGTTTGTAGTTCTCCTAAAACCTCTCCTCCTTTGGAAGATATCATGGTGCAAGACAATGTGAACATTAACACATGTCCTTTAAACACTAGTAATGAGACTTCCTTAGATGAATATGATGAAGAGACTTTAGACTCCCCTTCACTAAGACATCATGAAAAGTCTTCTGAGGTTATGCATGTTAGATATCCCTTGACGTACTCTCCTAAGGCTAAACTTATCATTTATCCACCCTTGCAAAACCAAAAACTCAAAATAAACCCATCCTTATCCTCAAACCACCTAAGAACAATGTTTCATAAAAACCAAGTCACAATACCATTGCTCATACATATAACATCAGGAACAATCTGTAACCAAAACAACCAACTTCGACAATCTTACCTTTGCCTAACCCTATCTTACCTGGTCCTCCTAGTGGAAAGGAGTATGATCTTGTCGAACAACTTAAGAACACTCCTGCAAAGATATCATTGTGGGACCTTATTCAAGCCTCCCCTCACTACCATAACATGATTCAAAATTCCTTACAACAAGTTCCTATCCCTTCTCATATGCAACTGAACGACATAGTAGCAATGATTCAAGGAATAAATGTTTACATTATTTTCCACCAAAGTGAGCTCCCTCCTTTGGAAGTGCAAAAACAATATGATTCTTTCATGATAATAGCTCAATACAAAAGCACATGGATAAATTTAACCCTTGTTGACAATGGCTTAGCCTTAAATGTGTGTAATGCAAACCTTTTGGATAAGCTTGGTGTTGATAAATTAAAAATCTGACCCACCTCTTTATCCATTAATGGATTTGACAATGTAGTATAACGACCACTTGGTGTGATTACTCTACCTATTATAGCTGGAAAGGCCACATTGGAAGCACTGATCCATGTTATGCCTAATGATCTTTCATATAAACTCCTTTTAGGGAGACCATGGATTCATGAAATGAATGGTGTGCCTTCTATTTTATGTTGTATCATGAAATATGTCTATAAAAACAAAGTGCAAATACTCGAGGCCAATCTCGAACCAAACAATTTTTTGAACATTGAGAAAAAAAAAGGAGAATCCTTTTAAAATATTAACACCAACTATACAAGTAGAGCATGTGCAACAAAAGGAAAAATAAAAACATATTGAGGAAATTATGAAGTTATTAGAAGATGATTTGGGTTCCTTAGACTTCAAACCAACATTCATGGGAGAATACAAGATCTTTGAAAAGGAAAAATAAAAGATAGTAATGTCAACACAAAATTTGGATGACCCTTCAAAAGCATCCACCTCAACCACTTTATAATAAAAGTCAACAAATTACACAACAAACTTTGACGAAACTGATTATCAATAAGCACCAAATCCTAAAGAAATGAAAAATCTTTATGGAAAAGGTTATGAACTTATGAAACAACTTGGATATACTGGAAAAGGATGTGGTGCTAGAGAATAAGGTATATGTCTCCCTATAGAGCCTCACATGCAAGAAAATTCTAGTGGTCTTAGTTATTGTCCCTCAAAAGAAATAAAAAATCCTTCACTCAATATCAACACTCTTACAAAAGATTCTTCTAAGTTGACTCTAAGGGTAGTGCATCCTAAACAGATAGAAACTAGTTGTCTTGATTGTTATCCTTTGAAAGAAACAAAGAAATCCTCACTTAACATCAATTTCATCACATAAAATACTTTTCATTCAAATTTTGTAGATTTAACGTCTTCCTTTAAAGAAGAAAACAAAATCTCACAATCTAAAGATTCTTTTGTAGGTATGACACCCTGTAGTAAGCAAGAGATTTCTTTGTCACAAAATAAATTAATATCTACCATTGATCAAGAGGGTATCTTGTCGAGACTCCTCCAAGATCGTTTGATATCCCTCCCTCCAAGAACAGGAAATAAATTCTACTACAAGAATTCATTTTGTGCATATCATAGATTTCATGGTCATGCTACTAATGAATGTAAGGCTTTAAGCAATAAAATTCAAAATCTTAAGGAGCATGGTGCTCTTCCTTGTGTTTAAGCACTTAATCCCTCTAATTATTACTGATTTTTACATGAGCATGTTTCTCATCAATCATTTTGGCTCATCCTTGTCTTGCACTAAGTGGGGACAAGGGGTTAGGTAGCCTTATCCTCATATGTCACCTGTGATTGCCTCTTTTGGCTAGTTGATCACCTTTCATGTATATATAATAGCAAGCTTGGGATTTGAATGGCATGCCTTAAGTTGGCTCACATTTGATGTACTGATTTATGCATTTTGTGGGCAACACCTTCCCTTTTAATGATGTGCATCTTATCGGAAACATATAACTTGGTTTAGGGCTTTTCGATTAATTTTTCATGTCTTCTTCTACTTTAAATAAATTTATCACAACAATGGTGTTAGGAATTTCTATAAAATGGGGGAATACATCGAAACACATGTTTCATTGTGTAATTTTATTTCTTCTTGTGATGTCTTCTTTTCTTGGTGGTGTCATTGGGTTTGATTTCCTCTAAGAGTGTGATATTTATTTGACTTGTCCTCTCTTAGACACATTAGGCACAATGTTCCCTAAGAAGAGCCCTTGGACAAACTAATCAAAATCCCTTCAAGAAACCCTATTTCTTGTTGTGTTGCATCTTTTATACCTTATTAAAGTCATGGAGGTACAACTTTGATATAGTTTCTTGGGGCTCACCTAGTGAACAACTAGCTTCACTAGCCCTTGTGAGTGTGCATTTTCTCTTTGTCCTTATCATATTCATGGGGATATGACTTTGATATGGATTTCCTGGGGCTCACCTAGTAGACAACTAGCTTCACTAGCCCTTGTGAGCATGCATTTTCTTTGCATAGTGGACAATGTGTTCCACTTGTAAACCTTTTTGGACAAACATCCTAGACCCAGTCCACAACACATTGGACTACTAGTCGAAGCTTGATTCGTTGTATTTTTATTTTTCATTTTTTCATTTTTTCCTTTTTTTCTACCTTTGATGGTGTATGCTTGTGATCTGATTATGGCTCCATATATCATCTACAAGTGTGTTCCTTTATGGCTATGTTGTTTTGATATAGTATCTTAATCTTGGAGGCTTGACCACCCTCTTGGTTATTTTCATCCTATCTTACTAGAATTTCTAAATTTAAACGCCTCTTGATTGTGTGGTTGGCTACTTTAGTGTGAGTTTGAAGCAAGTTCATCCTCTCACTAAAGTGGGAGCTAAATTTAGAGTAGGAAAATGCATACCCTTGCATTTTTACACTTTTTTGGGACCACCTTTCTTTATTTATATTTATTTATGTCTTAATTGGTCCTATTTTACATCCACAAGCCTAATTATTTATATATTTTTATAGTTAATCCTAAAAAACAGGAAAGGATAAATGATGATTTAATGATTTTGGTTGTGTCCATGATTTTTGGGTTGGGACTAAGATGCCACCTAGGGAGCCTTTGTCCCCAAAGGTCTTGGGAGCCTCTTTTTAAAAGCACCTTAAATGTGCCACTTTTAGGAGTGTGTTCCCCAAGTTTCAAGCCATAGAACTAAGATGCCACCTAGGGCTTCTCAGTCCCCCTTGGGTTATTTTTGGGATTTCGGGATATTAAGCATGGATAAGTATAAATACAAGGTTCTTTAACTCATTTTCATCCTAAGCATTCATGATAGCATCCTAACAACTTGATTATTCATTGATAATAGCATAATTGAGTTCACAAGAGCATTCAAGAGAAATTTATCAAGAATTTGGAGCCATCATCAAGATTCAAGCATCATGTCAAAGATATTCTTGCATCATGTGTGTTTTTGAGCTAACATTTATGATGTAGGGTTTTGATTCAAGCAAGAAATCCAAGTTAAGATCTATCAAGAATTTACTCAAGTCAAGATCCACATTCAATCTATCCACTTCACAAAATTTTTAAAATTTCTTAAAAAGGGTTTGGTGAGTTGCAACATAGCACATTTTTCATTCATTATTTCCCTCCATTATTTCATTTCATTCCAAGGTTTAATTACCAACAAGGGGTTTGACCAAGGCAAACCCCCATTTACTAATAATCAACAATTTTTCCCTCTCTTGCATGTTTGTGTTTGCAGATTTAGGTTGAAGATCATTTGAAGTGAAAATTTGAAAAGTTGAAAAGTTTCATTGCAAGGTTGTCATCTTCATGGAAACTCAGCTGCAAGCGAGATCTAGAAGTTTTAGGACCTAAGATATGAGAAGAAGAAAGTGTAGACATTGAGCCTCAAGATTACATTCAAATATTATGGAAATTCAAAGCGAGACTAAGTCAGTAGTAAGGGAATCTTAGTCCTCCCAAGGGTATTTTGTAGATATTCTTCCAAATTTTGATTCAACATCCGAAATTTTTTCATTTCCCCATAAAATAGCAATGAGAGTAAGACAATAGTAAGGGAGTCTTAGTCCTACCTAGTATATTTTTATAGTATTTTTTCATTTCCAGAATCCTCATCACATCTCTAGACTTCCCAGGTACACATATCCTAACTTGTTTCTTAATTTCATCATTTGCATTCATGATTTGACTTGCATTACTAGGTTTTGTGAGTTGAATGTTAGGTTGTCTTTTCCAAGATTTTTCTTGGTGGTGAACCCTTGAAAGCTTAAAAGAACCCCTCCTAGGTCTTCCTTGTTGAGAATTGACTCACCTTTGGGTTGATAGTCAATCCAATTTGGGCTCCTAGGACATTCTTGAGTGACAATTGGAGAATAGTGATGTTCTATTACGTAGGCCATAAAACAACATCACTAATTCACCTATTGTTCAATAATAAGTGCTAAATAATGAGATGAAATTAACTTAGACAAATCTAGATTTTTTCCACTTAGACAAATCTAGATTTTTCCACTTAGACAAATCTAGGTTTTTTTCACTTAGACAAATCTAAATTTTTCCACTTAGATAAATCTAGAGATTTTAACATTAAATAAATTAGGTATTATCTGATTTAGAGAGATTTGCATGCAAATATAAAACATAGAAATCAAATGAAAAAGGAAATTTGTCATCAAATTGGAAAAAAATATCATAAAAGGAAATAAAATGTTCCCATCTAGTTGGAAAATCAATATGTATTTGGATTTTACATGATAAATGAGATTTTGGAGGCTTTCACTTGGTATTTGGGAGGATTTTACCATTAAATGGTAGCTGATTTACCATTTAATGATCTAATTAAAACTTGTTTTTTAGTGACTCAATAGTTGTTTGCATGTATGAGGCTTGTTTTAGGCTCAAATATCACACTATATGTAGCCTATTGACTAATAATAGTATGGTGAACAATTTGGTTTTGTCTAATTATAAAACCTTTTATCATTAGAGATTCTTGATTTCATCGTTCAAATTGACTATATTCTAGAATCAGTTGCAAGTATCTCAAGATGATATATGCAATTAATAATGTAATATGATAAAATAGTTATTATTAAAACTGGTATTTACAATGCCCCACCCAAATCATAAGGAAAAAATTATTTGAACAATTTTTTTGAAATACAACAAAAAAACCAAAGATACGACATCAACATGTACTTGAACAAAATGCACACAAGTGTCAAATGAAACACAATGACACAATGATCTAAAAATAATAAGATCCCACCAATACATAATCAAGGTGGAACAAATTAGAAGACTAACCACTAATGGGAGAAATTCACTATCAAGAACAAGAGATAGAGAGAGAGAATGAACACCTCTGGCATGCTGATTGGTTACAACCCGCAATCATGTTCTCTCACAAAAAAAATATAGAATAAGATGAGGGAACTACCAACCTCAAAAACACACTTATGGTCACTTACCCAACCAAACAAGGGCAACCTTCCCCAAAGGATGTCAAACCAGAATATACAAACTCTCCACTAACTAGAATGATGGTGGTTACTTTAAAACATACCACACACTTCCCAAGATGTCTCATCACAACGTGACATCATACAAATTAAAATATATTGTAATAAAACACCTCAAGAAATATGAGGAAGGCTTGAAACACTAACATTACCAATTTAGAATGTTTACAACCTTCCCAAGACTTCACAAGATAAGGTGTGAATGATCTCCCTAACCCTAGGTTTTCCAAACAACTAACTTCATAAGAGTGCATGCAAAATGATGTAGGAGAACCCACAAGTACCCAATAAATAATTTTAGGGAATGGTTCCAAAATTCGCTAGACTCCTAGAATGATGATGACAACTTCAATTTACATAGTTTACCCATCTCAAGTTCTGAAATTAAGAGGAACTAAGAAGACCAAAAGGAGATAAAACTTGACTATTTTTTTGAAGACCTACTCAACAAAAATAATTTCCACAGAGAAAATAAAAGGCATAAAAATTATCTAAAAAGGGGATTAGGCTTAGAAAACCATTAACTAACCTTGGTTAAGAGATTTTGCAATCTAGAATTTATATGGGAACCAAGCCACCCCAACACAATACTAGGCCGCCCCAACACACTTAGCCAAAAATATATATTTTTGGCTTATAAAAATAGGATACCACTAAATACCAAGTTGTCCCATCTACTACTAGGGTACCTCACCAGTGTTAGACAATTTTCTTGGGAGGCTAGGTTAACTAGCTTATAACAAGCCACCTAAATGCATTACTAAGCCGCCCAATTGTGAAATTTGGCATAAAACTTTATTTTAAACACCAAGAAACTTGAAATATTCCTAATTTCATTTTAAGCCTCCAATTCATAATTAAAATTATATACATTTACAATCATGCCCAACACTAACACCAAGACATGTAACTAGGCTAAAACCCCAATTTTCAAAAATAGGTTATGAAACATCTCATGAGAGAGGTCCATTTATAAATTACATTATAAATGTATCATGATTACATAATTAAAGGACTCAAGTTTCCTTTAACAATTACATTACATTCAAATGAGCTAATTACAAAGCAATGAATGAATGAGAAGAGGATACCAATATTGATCTGCTCCTTGAACCTCTAAACCCCAATGGTGATTTCCACACCACCCTATTATGTGAAACCATCAAGGTTCACTCACACTATGCTAGGAGATGCCACAAGGCCCAAAAACACTCACACACTTGAAGAGGGTTACACTCATGTGAATCATAGAGTAAATATTCATCAAAAATATCACATTAGGATATCAGAGATCTCCAAGCATCACACAATGATTCATATTACAAAATCAATTGGAATGAACACAATGGCATACATAAAAATCACATGGGAACATTTTCCAATGGAGGGAACCATCCATAATTTCAAAGAAAAAGGGACTAAGTCCTAGAATCAACACATTGTCAAAAATAAAGTAGAGGCACACAAGCTAATACACAATTTCTAATTTTATTCAAATTCAATATATATTTCCATAATGCATATTATCACATTCCACAAAGTATAACTTTGTCAAAACACTCCAAAATATTAATCACACCCTCCAACAAGTGTGGTATGAATATCAATGCAAAATGCATTTGTTCTAATTTTAATGGAATTTTCATACAATGCATAAAATCACATTTCATGAGGTTCAATTATTTAAAAACATTCAAATTCAATCATTTTCATACAAAACTTTCAAAATTTTCAATATTTTCCAATGCATAAAATCATGAAAATTCCCAAATCCACCATGGATCTTCATCAAAAAATAAAATTTCTGAAATAAAAATTATAACAACACCCTTTGCTTGAAGATAATCCCAACACCATTCTTAAGCTATGAAATTGAAATTTTCATCATTTCTCAAAAAATGGGGCATGGTAATGGGCGTCATTTTGGAAAAATCCAAAATTAAATAAAAATATATTTCACACCAATCTATTTGCAAAATAAAAGGAGATGGGAGGATTCTACACTCCCCTAATCATTCTCCTACCAACAAATTTGAAGAATAATGCTCACACAAATTTAAAACAAAGGAAATACCTCAATGCCCTCCAAAATTTGAAATGTGAAGTTTTCCAAGCATGTCAAATGAGGAGTCACAAAATTGAGTAAGAAAACTCCCTTCCTAATTCATATCACAATGGATCTAACCTCATCAAATTTCGATAAGAATTCCTCTTCCAATCAACAAATTTCAAATTGCTCAAAATAAATATTTTTCCATCCATATTTTCCTCAATTTCACAACATTAAAATGAAAATAAAAACCTTTTTTCCTTTTTAACCCTTTTATTTTCCTAATATAATAATATATTTTATTTTCTAATTAATCACATTTAATCCCTAATTTCACCAAATTCAGGATTCAATTGAATCTACTATCTTGCATTCAAATGATGTTTTAAATATATAAGGCATATTTCATATTAATTTACAAAAATGAAGATTCAAATCAAATTAACTTAATTTATCTCATTTTTCTATTTATCCATTTGAAACTCTCATAAATAACCCCCAAGTCCAGAAATCAATTAAATTTAGTATTCAAATATTTATCCCTAATTTCATGGGGGGTTTGGATGCCTTTCATGCAAATATTTATGGCAAGGTGGATGGCATGCAATATTTTCTCTCTCTAAGCTCTTCATGGCATGGATTTCATGAGCAATAATTCGTTGATCAAATCTTTTTGACTACTAACCTTAGATGGGTTAGAGTATGAGTTGTGTTCATCTAAGTTATGCTTGATCTATAAAAGCATCACTTGTATATTTTCTAGGGGTTCTTCATGTAGCTCCTCTAGGTTTTTCTATTGTAGTCATTTTCATCTTTTGCATTTTTTCATTGTAAAGATTGTTTCTAAGCTTTGTGTTAATAAAATTCAACTATTATCACTATAATCTCTTACATGTTTGAGTAAACTCTATTTACCTTCATGTATGAGCATGTGTTTTAGCTATTTCATTGATATATTATGCTATTCTGAAGTAGGAAGAAATAAATTCTATCTTGGTGCATCATCATCTTTACATTTCATGTTTCTTTCTATCCCTTTTCTCCATGATCTGTTAGAATAGAGTAGTCATAGGTTTCATGTGCTGGGTTAGACCAGCATATTTGCACTTAGGTTAAATGAGGAAGCTGACGTTCTCCAAAGATTCAACCTCATTTGCGTAAGGTCCCACACCTTGAGGTTGTTTCCATTATTTCATTAGAACATTGAACTCTGGTTTAGTAGGGTATAATTTTATGTGACAACAATACCTAGTTCCTATAGTCAATCAACACACATATCAAGCATATATGATCCATACATTTGAATAGTTGGAGCATTGCATAAATACCCGACAATGTACCAGATCATATCCATAATTTCAATGCATTTAAACAATAAATTTGATGATATCATCTAATTCTAACATCTATATTAATGCATATATCCATGAACAAAAATATGATAACAATTGCCTAGGAAATCTTGCACCATGCACACATCCTAGGAACACCTCCAAAATGAAATACATTCATCCCCTTTCAAGGGACTTGGAAATATAACACACAAACACACACACACACACTTTCATGCTATTTAAATAAAAATAATAGTATAATAACCATGGAGGAAGCATGAATCAAGACATAGGACAATAATTCCAAAATATGATCATCTAATATCTTAGCATATATAAAATACAATATTTCCACTAGCATCACATGCTAGGAATAGGTAGGCACTATAGTATTCATGTAAGAGATAAATCTATCCTATTAAAAGATTAATATTTTCATGTAATAAGTTTGATTTTCCTTACCATATTTAGACTACATATTACATATACAAGAGGTATTACATCAACAATTATACATTAAAACTATATTAAAGATATAATTAATTATTATGGTGTTTCTTATTCTTGCACCAAAAATAAAATATACTTATTTATTGTGTTACTAATTAAGTTGGTGATCCTATTTATAAGAAATTTACCTTATAATATTTCTGAAAAATAATGGTGTAAGTGTGTTCCCATCAATGGTGTAATACCTAAACAAGATACATTCTTCTTAATCAAAATATTCAATACAAAAGTAAATCCTAAATAATCTATATGACTTAGAAGATTATTGTAATAGTTTCATCTGGGCACTAGTAAAAAATTCACTTTATTATATGATATCTAAATCTATTTTACTCTTAATAAAAACTTATTTTTAGAGAGAAAAACACATTGAAAATCATGGACACTTCACTCAAGGAGAATTTTCCATCATAATTTTTTTCTCCAATTATATTCATCTAATTATCACATGGTAGATAACTATTGTAAAAAAGAACTATGCTGAAATCTTAACGATCACATATCAAAATTTAGATTTTTTTTTACCTTATGGAGTGTAATACCCCTTCGTTTTGATTCTTGTTCAAATGGCTTTATGCTATGTTTGGTTGCAATTACTTTGATACTAGATACATTTTGTTATAATGTTTTCAGTTCTACTATTGAGCGACAACATTATTGTGGGATGTAGTTATCTGATTATTGTTTCACATGTATTATGGATTAATGATGTTGTAGAGTTAACATGAGATGTTATTATGAGATTATTGGAATTATGATGGAAGTGTCAGTTTCGATGAGTGTATTGGTGAAGAAGACGGTTTCGCATCACTCGCTTGCGAGCGCCCTGCGAATCCGTAATTTCTTCTTCACGGTGTATATTATATGATGGATATATCGTACGATGTTGTTTACTTGGTTGTAGGATTGCAGGTACATGACATCGACTCCACCTAGTTTCACAGGTTTGAGCGTGTCGATCCAACAGTTAAGTTGAACGGGAGATAGTAGCTAGGTGACATGTGTCAAGTTTACACCCTAGCCTTAGTGTGTCGTCAGTTGTGTGTGTCAAGTCATTGTCTGTCTTGCTTTAATGTTATTTAATTCTGAAGAATTCTTGATTTGGAAGTAGATATTTAGAATGATTGCATTTAAATCATGTTGATGGTTATTTAATTTAAATAATGCAATGTGGATAAAAGTTTATATTTAAATTAATTAATTATATTTAAATTATTTAATTAATTAAATTTAATCCAAGGGGGTTGAGTTTAGTTATTAAATAATTTAATTAATTAATTAAACATGATGCAAGAAAATGAAAGGAAATAAAAGAATTAGAATTAATTTTGAAATTTAATTTCAACGTGTGGGAATTAAATTAGAAATTGTAATTAAATGTTTAGTTGGGAAATTGGTTGCAACTTTGGAAATTAATTTATTATTTGAAATTGCATTTTAAATTGAAAATGGGTTTTTGAAAAGTGAAATTGAGATTGAAATTAAAATTGTAATTGAAATTGAAATTGAAATATCTAATTTGCATGTAATGTGAATTAGGGTTGTAAAAATTGAAATTGAAATTGAAATTGAAATATCTAATTTGAAGGTAATGTGAATTAGGTTTGTATTAGGTATTTTTGATTTATAAAGAATACATATTTTAATTTTAGGGCAGAAAGTTTTTTAGGAAAATACATTTTTACAGCAGGGAAAAAATTTTGGAAAATTTGCACAAGGGTTTGAAGAAAGTTTGATTGTAAAATTGATTGAAGTAAAGATTGTTTGCATTTGTTGGATTTTGGATTGGATTCATTGGAGGATTGAAGAAAATTTAGGAAATCTTTGGAGGAGGCTTGCATCAGAAATTCATCTCTTCCTGTAGCTTCTAGTACCAGGTTTTCCTCTTTGTGTTTTATTGTTCTTGATTGTTTTTTTTTTAAATAGTAGTGATTAAAGATTTGTTTGTTAAATCTGTTTTAGAAAACAAATTTGATATTAGAAGAAAAGAATTAAATAAATTTACAGCCTTCGCTTGTGAAAATTCTTGAGTGAAAATTGTGAAAACCTTAGTTGAATTTAAATTATTTGGAGAAATTGATTTTATTGTTATTGAAATCAAACATAGAGATTGAACAATGCATTTAGAATGTTTCTAGAAAATGAAACTTTCTATTTATTATCAAAAAACGGATTTTAAAATCTACAGTATAGTTATATTTTCATGGTAAAATGGTCTGATTGCGTCGCCTATAACTTCACTTTTGCAAACTGGGTTTTCAAAAAATTTAAAGCGTTTTTGCATTTTTAATTTTTCTTACACTTATCCAAAAATCGTAAATACCCAGATCGCAGGTTTTGAGTTATGCTTAAAACATGAGACTGTTGTTAAGTTATTTTTCCCATGGCTATTATGAAAATAAAATAATAATAAATTGATATTTATAAATATTAATATTTTATATATTGTTATTATAATATTAAAATATTATTTAATAATATTTTATATTATGATTTATAATAGTAAAGTATTATATTTATTTATATAATTTTAAATAAAATTTGTATATTAGATTAGTGGAATTAAAATTATAAACATATGGGAAATTATTGTTATTTTAAAATGGCGTGTTAAAGTTTTAATTGAAAGAGTTAAATATTTGATTTAAAGAATGCAATATATTATTGAATAGAGATTTAAAATTGGATTGATTAGTGTATATAGAAAATGGATAGAGAAACAATATGTTATTATATTAAAGTGATTGAATGTGTTGAATAGAAAATTGAATGAAATGTAAGATTTGGTTAGGAAATGGAAATAGTTTACTTGCATGGATTTGTGTCGATTTAAAAATAAATTAAGAAGTTGTTTTATTGATGAAGCAATCAATTATGTTATTTATTAATTTCTATTTAGATTAATTGAATCATTGTGATTGGATTATGAAAGAGATATGGATTTAGTATATCCAAAAGTAGTATCTTCCTCATGCTTATCTTAAAGGATTTAATTCTTTGTATTCAGTAAAGGGAAGTAAGTTTAATTGTTTTAGATTTCCAATAATGAAAAGGGAAATAGGGGTTACGATTATTTTAGATGATCTACTTATCATGTATTTGACTTTGTCAACACTACCTATTGAATGAGTATGGATTTAGGAAATCCGAATATTAGATTTGATTGATGACTTGAATGCTTTTGTTGCTATGTCATCAAGTTGCATTGTTGGTTTTGTGATTTAGTGTTAGTCCTAAATTATAAGTCTTCTAGAAGAACTTAGAGGATAAGGGTTGTTGAATCTTTATGCCATCCAGTTGTTTTCCCTTGGGTAGTGCATGTTCAGTTTTACCCAGTTTTCATGAACGGGGATGTTTGCACCTCCTTGGTTTAGGAGCGGATTATGGGATCCGTCTCTCCTTGTATAGAGTGACCTTGTTGTGTGGTTTCATCTTGTTGCCTCCTATGAAAGGAGTGGACTATGTGTTATTGCCTCCAAGATGTTTGGAGTGAGATCTTTTGTACCTCCTGTGAAAGGAGTGGACTATGTGTTTGTTGCCTCCAAGATGTATGGAGTGAGTTCTATTATTTGTATCCTCCTTGTGTTGGAGTGGATTATGATGCCTAGTTGGTATGCACTTGTGGTTCCCTTGGTGGATTGTTTGGATGTGTGTTGTTGAATAAAAGAGTGGCTTCTATTAGGCACCAGAGCCCAAAGAGGTAAACTGAATAACCTTCAGGAGTGATTTAAACAAGTGATAATTAAAATAATGTACTTAGAAGATTAGGATTAACTTCACATTAATCAAGATAATTTAATCCTCACTCATAGACATAAGGGCTTGTTTAGACTTGGGATGAGTGAGAAGGCTTGGAATGGCAAGATCAACTATCTAGTTCTTACGAGAGGTAGTTGATTCCACATGAGTGAGTATGAGTGTCGGGATTCGGTTGAGGCCACTAGGATTACTTGTGTCGGAGCCTATGAAGAATGCCTAGAGGAGATCTCATGACAAACCTTGCGATAACACTCTATCTATGACAACCGTTGTTAATTATTTTATGTGTATGGTTATTTGAATATACTTGATCTACTTTATGTCTGGAAGCAATGTGACCTAAGTCAGTGATGTTGGAGTTGTACTTGTATTGTATTTGATTTGTACTTATATTATACTTGAGTTGTACTTGATTCGTACTTGTTAATTCATTTGGTTGGTTATAACAGTATGAGTCAGTTTGAGTCTGCCTTTGGTTAGAGGTAGTAGAATCTTTATCCATGTTACTTTGTTACTATCTCCTAGCATGGGGGGTGGGCCTTCGAGTACCACATTGGTAGGGTGGAACATGCACCAAAACCGTTGGGTCCCCATCAATCTTCAGTACTTGGTGGCGAGACACCCAGATGGACAGCTCGTGGTTCTGGTTGTAATTTCTGGCATTGTAATATTTCAGTTTGTATATGATACTTTATCCCTCTTTTGTATGAGGTGGAGTTTGTAATTGTAATCTTTTGTACTATTGCCTCATTCTGGGAATGAGTGATGTATTTATTGGATTAAGATAATGCTTATGAGATTGTATCTTGGTTGATTATCTTATTATGTTATGCGGTATTCTTATGATGTATGATGTTTATATCATAAGGTTCATAATGCTATGGTTATATGTAATATGTATGTGTGGGTTTAAGTAATCCTAACCTTGTAGCCTTAGAGGTTGTTGTTAACTAGTAAGTGAATGTGTATGTTAAATGCACTTTATAAAAAAAAATTGGTTCGCTTATGATGTTAATTGCAACTTTTTTTTAAGGTTACTTGGCGGGGCATTACATGGAGTTGCCATTGAAGGGGATTTGCATGTCAATAACACCTCTTATTAATAGCTAAAATTTGGATGTAAGACTTAACAGCCATATATAAGACCTCTAGACATTATATGTAAGACCTAAATGCATATTATAATTCTTCCACTTGTAAGAGAATTATATTATATAATACCTATGAACACTATGTAATGAACCAAGGGAGGATAGTTTGATGACTCCTAGGATCGAATAAAAAATTAAAAAATATCGTTAAAAGCATCATTTTTCAAGAATGCTAGGGTTATAAATAATGACAAGATTAATTTCATGTAGTCTAGAATATATTTTATTTATTTTGACATATATTTTATGTTCTTATTTATCTCTATAAGAAGATCTAAATTAATGTGGTACTTCACCTTTCTTTTTTTGAAATTGATAAGCTATTGTCCTTATTAAAATTAAGGGAAAGTAGTAGAACTTAATGTTATTAGGATTCATACTCTTATAAAATTTATATATTGTTCTAAGGTAATAAATTAGTATGCTTTTGTAACACCCCTCCGTTTTTCTTTCTGGATTGGACAGTGAGTCCTTGTTTTGCATTGATTTATGTTTCTGGATATTCGGATACTTTTTCTTGTGTGTGTATTTGGTTGCTATTCATTGAGCGATAGACTATATTATGTGATGTGATTTGATTTATCTGATGCTTTAGTTTACATGCTTTAATTGGTGTAAAGATGTTAGTTGATATAACATGTAATTACTTATGAGATTATTGGGATTATGATGAAAGTGTTTGTTATGATGAGTGTATTGGTGAAGGGACAGGTTCGCATCACTCACTTGCGAGCGCCCTGCGAATCCGTGATTTATTCTTCACGGTCTGTATTATATGCTAGATACATTGTATGATGTTGTTTATTTGGTTTTCAAGTTGCAGGTACATGACATCGACTCCACCTGGTTTCATAGGTTTGAGCATGTCGATCCAATGGTTAAGTTGAACGGGAGACAGTAGCTAGGTAACTTGTGTCAAGTCTATGCCCTAGCCTTAGTGTGTCGCCAGTCATGTGTGTCAAGTCGTTGATTTCCTTGCTTTAATCTTATTTAAATTCTGAAGGATTCTTGTTTTGGAAATAGATGTTTTGAATAATTGCATTAAATCATGTTGAGGGTTATTTAATTTAAATTATGCAATGTGGATAAAAGTTTATATTTAAATTAATTAATTATATTTAATTTATTTATTAATTAAATTTAATCCAAGGGGATGAATTTAATTATTAAATAATTAAATTAATTAATTAATTGGGATGTTAAGAAAATTAAAAGAAATAAAAGAATTTAAATTCATTATGGAATGTTATTTCATTTAGTGAGAATTTAATTATTTTGGGATTTTATTTCAATTAAGTTGGAATTAAATTAGAATTTGAAATTGAATTTTAAATGTAAAGTTAGTTTTCGAAATGTGGGAGTTAATTAATATTTAGATATTTTAGAATTTTTAGATTGCATGCAAAATTAGATTTGGTTGTCTAAGATATTTTGATTGAAGACTCAAGTGCATGTTGAATTAAGAATAAGGGATGGATTGGAAAATTCATGGAGGAGGAGAGAAGATTTTGAGAAAAATTACACAAAGAAGGGATTTGGAGAAATTCTTGGCTGTAGATTTAGATTGGAGTTATTCTAGAAATCTTTATTGTGTTTGTGGATTGTTTTCTTGGTTGGAATCATTGAATTGTTGGATAGAAGTTGTACAAGCTTTGGAGGAAGCTCTGCATCAAAATTCCTATTACCTATAGCTTCTTGAATCAGGTTTTCTTTTGTGGTTATTTTATTGATCTTTATTTACATTTAAAAGTGTAGAGATAAAGAATTGGTTGTTAAATATGTTTTAGAAAAGAAATTTGTGAATAGAAGAAAGAAAGTAGATAAATAAATTTAAAGATTCTGCTACCTCTATAGAATTTAATTTACTTGAGAAAATTGATAGTTTTGTTGCTAGATCAAACTTAGAGGTTGAACAACACAGTTGGATCTATTTTAGAAAATTTAAACCTTTGTACAAAATCAATTCATTTATAAAACCTTTGTAGAAATTATGATGGAGAAAACTAGAGGATTCAAAATCTTCTGGTTTTAATTTAGTTCATTTTAATTTTATTGTTCTATTATTGTTAATAAATTCGAGAAAATTGAATAAAAGAAATGCTTTTTAAGTTTTTGTGAATTTTGGGATTTTCTGGAAAAGTTTTACAATTTCACCTGTAGGTAAATATTTTCACAAAATTTCCCCAATTTTTCTATTAGAAAATATTGAATTAAAACTAGAATTGTCGTTCGTACGATGGATTTGATTTACATGGTTGAGGACGGAATTATCCATATTTATAAAAATCTGAAATCTACAATATAATAATAATAAAAAATTTGGTTAAATTTTATTTGTTAGTGGTTGGTGGGGGGGTTAAATCCCCACCGCCCACTCACATGTGGGAGGTGTGACTGCCATGAGGTAGCGCGCCCACCACAATGGGGGACGCACTGTCCCATGGCAGTGTCGCCCTCACTGTACTATTGCGTTGGAGGATGGGAAGGGTCGGCAGTACAACCGCCCCCTCCCCATAAATGTTATAAAACTTAGTTTTATTATTATAAAAACAATCTGCAAACTTAAAAGGTATTTCGTCCACCATCCGAGGTAGCTCGAAATTCGAGGCATGGTCTTTTGTCTTTCATATTAAATTTATATTAAATATATATAATATGATTAATATATGTATATATATATATTTATATGTATATTTATATTTTGGAAATTAATGATAAGAGTTTTAGAATTTGGTTAATAAAGTTCTATTTTATTTTGAATAAAATAAATTGATATTTTGAAAAGACAGAAGATATATTTAAATGTATGCATGTGATTAAATATATATTTAATGTATATAGGGTATGAGCTTATATATATTTAAATATATATTTAATATTTTAATTTATTTGAAATATTCTTTTCAAATTAGTATTATTGGAGGTTTAAATTGGAACTGGTTAGTATGCATAATTCAGTTTGATAGGGAAAAGGTATTTTAAATAAATTGATTAAATTATATGAATTAGTTGGAAAATGAAAGAAATCCAGTTAGTAGATAACTGATGTTGGTTTTAGAAGTAAACATTGAATTTGATTTAAATTGTTTAACTTAGTATTTCTTATATTTGTAGATTGAAGACACTTGTTTAATTATTTCAATTGTTTTGAAAGGGCAAAAGTTTTATATTATTGTGAATAGGGATTTTAAAAGATAAACTTAGAATGCATGATATAGGTTTTGGATAGAAAATTGAAAAGATTATTTGCAATAGTTTTACATTGTATTAAAAGTAAATTAAGGAATTGTTTAGATTGACGAGGCAATTAATTATATTTATTTATTTATTTCTATTAGAGTAATTAAATCATTGTGATTGGAATATGAAAGATTATGGATTTAGAATATCCGAAAATAGTAATATTCCTCGTTATTGCTTTAAAATGTTTTATTTTCTATGTATATTATAAAGGGAAGTGAGTTAATTATTTTAGACATTCCAATAATGAATGAGGAAATATGGTTATATAATTATTTGAGTTAACCCTGGTTTTGTGCCTTTGACTTTGTCTACGTTACCTATTGAATGAGTATGGATTTAGGAAATCTAAATATTAGAGTCGATTATTGACTTGAATGCTTTTGTAGCTATGTCGTCAAGTTGCATTGTGGGATATGGGATTATGTGTTAGTCCAAATTTGAAACTCTTACAGAGAATCTTAGAGGGTTGTCAAATCTTTATGTCAACCAGTTGTTTTTTCCTTGGGTAGTGCATAGACTCTTCTCAGTTTTTACCTAGTTTCCACAAACGGGGATGTTTGTGCCTCTTGTGAAAGGAGAGGATTATTTGTTTGTTGCCTCCAAGATGTTTGGAGTGAATTCTATTATTTGTTTCCTCCTTGTGATTGGAGTGGTTTGGATACCTAGTTTGTATGCACTTGTGATTCCCTTGGTGGATTGTTTGGGTGTGTGTTGTTGATTAGAAGAGTGGCTTATGTTAGGCGTCGGAGCCCAAAGAGGTAAACCGGGTAACCTTCAAAAGTGATTTAATCAAGTGATAACTAAATTAATATACTTAGATGATTAGGATGCCTTCCAAACTAATCAAAATAATTTAAGCCTCACTCATAGACACAAGGGCTCGTTTAGACTTGGGATGAGTGAGAAGGCCCGAAACGGCATAGTCATTTATCTTGTCAGTACGAGAGGTATTTGAGGCCGCATGAGAGAGTATGAGGGTCAGGATTTGGTTGAGGTCACCAAGATTACTGGAGCCTTTGAAGGATGCCCAAAGGAGATCTCATGACTACTATGTGATGACACTCTATCTAAGACAACTGTTGTTTATTATTTTATGTGTATGGTTCTTTGAACATACTTGATCTATTTTTATGTCTGAAAGCAATGTGACCTATGTCAGTGATGTTTGAGTTGTACTTGTTTATTGCATTTTTTTGGTTATGTCAGTATGAGTCTACCTTTGGTTAGTGGTTGCAGATCTTTGTCCATGTTACATTGTTACTATCTCCTAGCGTGGGGGGTGGGCCTTCAGGTACCACTTGGTTGGGTGGAACTATAGACACATAAAAATGACCTAGGCTTGCAAGCTCTATTTTTAATCTCTTTCTTCTTAGCATAATTAAGACATTTTAATTATGTCCTTGGTCCACATTCGACTATTAATTAAATAATTCATATCTTTTTATTTTTCATGATTATTAAATAAATAAATTTTATTTATTTATTTAATTACGTCACTAATTGTCTAATGTCTTTCTATAATTAAATAAATTTCCTAATTTATTTAATTATCCTTGTCCATTATGTAATGAAATATTTCAAGTACAAATCCAGTATAGCATATAGGTAAATGGGGTCACTTTTTATTCAATGAATGGGAGGAAATAATATTTAAACTTATTGTGCACATGATGAATCGACCTGAATCGATATATGATATTCTTTTGGCTCCTCTAATGCTAAGTCTTATATTAGGAGGTATGGGAGTAGTATTATTTACTAATCTAATTTATTCCGCTCTTTCATTAGGGATAGTTCTTATTTGTATATCCCTTTTCTATATTCTATTGAACGCGGATTTCGT
Source organism: Sequoiadendron giganteum (assembly GCA_007115665.2). Classification (NCBI taxonomy): domain Eukaryota; kingdom Viridiplantae; phylum Streptophyta; class Pinopsida; order Cupressales; family Cupressaceae; genus Sequoiadendron; species Sequoiadendron giganteum. The sequence goes on from CM021104.1 coordinate 141,434,936, forward strand.
AGCTGTTGCACAAATCCTGTAAATAAATTTATGGCCATCTTCACACTCCCCTCATTTTAAATAAAATCATTTATTTAAAATAGTCCCAGCACGTGAATTAAATAGTTTTATTATTTAATTCCCCCTCTTTTATTGCGCTCATTTTAAATAAATTTATTTATTTAAAATAAGTCTTATTTAAAATTCCCTTCTTTTGTAAATAATTTAATTTAAATTATTTACCATCACATGACCCCACCCTTTTGAATTAAAATAGTTTTTTAATTCGAAAAGTCAACATCCTCTCTTGAATCAAATAATTTTATTATTATTTGATTCCCCGGCAATTTCGGTTTGTGTGCCTTGTCACATGCATTGTCAACCCTTGATTTGATTTTTCTTAAAATCAATCTTGTCCATTCATTTTGAATTTGACCTAATGTTGCCCTAACCCTAATTGTTGGTTGTCTTATTGAATCTTGTCCACAGATTCTAGGTCATTTGTCAATCTTTAATCTCATCCGTCCATACAAAATTACATTTTCTATAAAATGTCAATTTTGTCTTCATTGTGGGATCCTCTTCTTATTATTTTTCCTATCTTGAATATCATCCTATCTTAGAGTTTCATTTTTATCATTTTTCATTTCTAGAATCTTACATTGTCATAGCATATCATCTAACATTGTCTTTTGCAGATTTATTTACATTGCATGTAGATTCATATTCTCTTGCATTCTAGATTAAATCCTTCAACACTTGCTAGGTCATGTCATAAATTTAGTTTGCTCACACATAAGGCTGAGGGCGTTTCATCATATTGCAGCAAGTAGAGGAGGTTTAATAGAAGTGAGCCATGGAGGAGAGAAACGGGTGAGACTGTTCTAGTCTCATTCCTTTTCTCTTTATTCCTCCTTTGCATTTTATTGATTGATTGATATTATTATTGCATGCATGGTTCTAGACCTAGATCAATAATGCTTTCAAATATTTTAGATCATTACAGGAACATGCACCATACACTATTGGGTCCCCATTTATCTTTAGTACTTGGTGGCGAGACATTCAGATGGATAGCTCACGGTTCTTGCTGTAAATTCAGGATTTGTAATATTTCTATTTGTATAAATTATTTTATCCCTCTTATGTTTATGAGGTGAATTGCTATATTTGTAACACTTTTGTACTATTGCCTCATTCTGGGAATGAGTGATGTAACTATTGGATTAAGTTAATGATTATGAGATTGTATCTTGAATGTTTATCTTATTATGTTAAGTGGTATCCTTATGATGTATGATGTTTATTTCATAAAGTATATAATGTTATGATTATATGTAAGATGTATGTGTGGTTTTAAGTAATCCTAACCTTGTAGCCTTAGAGGTTGTTGTTAATTAGTAAGTGAACGTGTATGTTAATTGCACTTTAAAAAAAAATTGGTTTGCTTAAGATGTTGATTGCAACTTCCTTTCAGGTTACTCGGTGCGGCATTACAGCTTTTGTAAGCTTTATATAACATATACAATTTGATAAATAGTTCACTAAATATTAGATTATTAATTATTCATAAATAATAGTTTTGAATAAGAGCAACTAATTCATAAATGAATTTATTTAAAATGTGAATTTGTTAAAAATGCTTTAGAAACTTTCAAGTATATGCTTCAATATTTTTCTAGTTAGTAAGCACCATGGCCAATTCTAGGAACATCAAAAATAATGTAAAATATGCTTGTTGATAAACTTCAAAACCTTGTTCTCAGCAAAAGCAGTTTTCAGCAACTGCTCATCAGCTGAAAGGACTATTCCAAGGACCTCTTTTGGGACTGAAAACTTTTTTTGATAGACTACAAAATCCCATACATGCAAAATGACTTATCATTCAGATTTGTACATAGAATTCATGAGCTCTTTGATGTAATGTCTTGATGGGAAGCTATCTCATACAATGCCATGGTTGCAAGATATACACAAATTGGATTTACTAAAAAATAACTAGAAACTTTTGAGCAAATGCAATGCGTGGGTGTAAAGCTAATTCCATAGCCTTTGCCAGCATCCTCCTTGTCTACGCTAGATTAGAATCTCTAGAATAGTTTATAAATATCCATCAAAGCACAGAATGAAATGATTTTTTTCATCTTTTGTAATTTGAAATTATAAATTCAAGAAATGGTTATAAAGTGGTTAGAGGTTGATTAGGAAAATACAAACCAATATATTCAAGTTATCTTTTAGTTTTAAGTGTTTTTAACTACCTTATTATTAGAGTGTAAATTTTTTTCTTCTCAACACAAGGACTACATAGAGAACTTGTAAGGAGGCTTTATGTTCTAAATTTTGAGTAAATTTGAAGATTTTTTTAAATTTACATCATAAAACTCTTTGTTGATTGTTTCTTTTTCTTATGTTTAATTTACAATATTTTCTTTTATTTTTTCCTTAAACATTTAATTGTATAAGGAATAAATTAAAGCAATAATGTTTTTATTTTGAAAGGGATTTGAAGAGGACTCCAAAACAAAAATCATCATTAAACTATCTTCATTTATTATAGATTATTCTTGTGTCAATGTGCAATCAATTCCTTCATTTTTTATCATACATTAAAGAGATAAATTATTAAACATTCTTTCATTCACTAATATTGCACACATAAATCAACTTTAATTTATACATTACATCCATTGATGACATTGATAATTTTGAAATGAACTTGAAATGCCAATTAACCACATAGTGTGTGCATAAAGTCCATGAAGAAAAGTTCATGTACGAGTTCAAACACATTTTTTTGAGTGTTTTTAGACTTACAAAATATTTGATTTTTGAAGACATGGTATTTAAACAATATGGATTTCATTCTTCTAGTTGGGTTGTTATGTAATCTTGGGTCTATGAGGAATGTCCATTGTGGAACCTAGATGTGGGAGACATAATGTGTTCATATTTAATTATATATTTAGGTCTAGAATAATTATTCTAGATATTGAACTCATGTAGGTTTGCTTAAGAAGAATTAGTAAAATACATTTAATATAGGAAGTTATGTAGCACCCCTCCATTTTTCTCTTTTGATCATATAGTGTTCTATTTTGTTATGCTTTGTTTTTTTATTAGTACCTTGACTTTGATATAAATTATGATGCTTGATTATTATTTGATCACTAACTTTAGAGTGATGTGGATTTTATATTATGATGTGATAGTAGATTATTTTGATGTTATCATTATGACATGCTTTGGATTAGCATAGTGGTTATTGGAATTAACATTATTATACGCTCTTAAGTAGATTACTGATGTTAGAATCATCAGTTTTGTGATATTGTATTGGTGAAGGGGACAGAATTGCACCACTCACTTGTGAGTGTCCTACAATTCCGTGATTCTCTCTTCACGATGTGTTTTATTATGATATATATATGCATGTTCGATATATGTCATGTTTATAGGTTTGTAGGTACAGGACATCGATGTCGCCTAGTTTAACAAGTTTGAGTGTGTCCATTTCCCAGTAGTAATGTTGATTGGGAGATAGTAGCTAGGTTTCCTGTGTTAAGTCACCATTGTGGTCATAGTGTATCGTTGGTTCTAGTTGGTTTTGTTTGTTAAATGTTATTCAATTTTGATTTGAAATTATTTATGTTGCAAAGTTTGTAAAAGGTAAATAATGGATTTAAATATTTTAGTGGATTATTAAATTAATCTAGTTTATTATGTTACAAGATGGTAATTAATTAATTAATGTAATCTAATTGGTAAAATAATTTAATCTTAGGATTATATTTGTTTTATTAATTAATTAAATTAGTTGGACTAAGTTAAATTAGAAATGCTAAGTATTTTAGAAATTATTAAAAAAAAAAAATTTAAAAAATATCTTGAGGATTTGGTGCAATTTGGTTTTAAAAGATATTTTGTTTTGAACATGTGTTTGAAAAATTTATGAGGGTTGTTGGAAAAATATATTCATGGGGAAATTATTGGTTGTAACTATGGGAGGTGAGAAGCTTCTTCATGGAAGGAGATAGGATATTTTGTGGGGAAGGTTGTTTTAAAAAATCGAGTTTTGTTATTTCATACAGTTTTGAAATTTTGGACAAAATATAGTCTCGGGAAAGTTCTTGTGTTCTGGAATTTTGTTTGTTTCTAGAGGAAGCTCGGGTTGATCTCGAAGAATCTTGACTCTGTGGAAAAGGCTCTACATCAATTCACATCTTCTCATGCATTGGATTGCAGGTTCCTCTTTTATTCTAGTCTAATTCATTTTGAAAAAAGTGTCTTATATGAGATTGTTGTCTGGAAAAAGATTGCTTGTGAAAATTTTAAAGCTTATGAGTTTTGTTAAAATTGAAAATGTCATGTGTGAAATCTTATGTGAAAATGAAATCCTTTGTAGAAATGAAATCTTCTGTTGAAACTGTTGCAAATTTTAAATTGGGATTGTTATAGATAATGGAGAACCCAAAAGGAAATATTAGGGATCTAGAAATTGGGAACAAATTTCACTATCTGTAGAAATTATTTTGTAGGATTAAACTTCTTGAGAAATTTCTTGTAAAATTGTATGTAAGAATTTTATTGTTCTTTCTCTTTTAGATTTATTGTTTGGGCCAATTTAAAAGAAACCTTTGTGTTTTCATTTGAGAAATTCATCTGTAGAAATTTATGTAAGTTGGATTTTTAGATGTTTTGTAAAGGTTTACTATAGATGGTCATTTTTGAAAATATTTGTCCAATTAGAGAATTCTTTTTGAATCTGTTGTATATATTATATATGGGTGACCCCACAATAGTGGTTTACAATTTTTGGCCAAACTAGACACTAAAGTTATTATTTTTAACTAAATATTCACATTCGGGCACCTATAGCGGCTAAACCATGAGGAATTTGAAGATTATGCAAACTAGAGTCTCGTCACATTTTGTCTGTAGATTTTAAGAATACATTTTTCAATTTTTTTGAAATCAGATTCACTTCTTTTCCATCTCCCATGAAAACTAGTTTTTTTCAAAAAACAACATTTTTCAAAAGTGACGCACACCGTATAACGCTTAACCTTTTTTCCATCAAAGATAAAATTATAATTCTTTCGAATTTAGATTTTTAACTCTAATATCTAGTGCTTCCACTTGGTTGGATAGTTTTTTATTAAAAAAAAAAAATCATTTATCAAGTTTCAAAGTCAAACCAATTACAACTCAGACATAGCGCGACTGTATAATGCACAACTTTTTTTGTATATATCTAAATTCAATTTTATTTTATTTTTGGATCAACGACTTCAATATCTAGTGCACTCAAATTTTTTTTTTTTTTAAATTGATAATCTACTATTTTTCCATGTGTAGAACAAAGACCTTCATTTTCAGTGAAAAACCTATGTTTAATAAAACTAAAAAAAAATACATAATAAAACCAAAACATATCAAAAGTATATTCGTTGGATAGCTCGTTATGAGGAATACCTAATTCCAATTGGGTTTGTGAAGATTCTGCCATTTTGATGTTCAAACTGAGCTTTGAAGCGAAAAAATCTGGAATCTTTTTATGTCAGAGGGTGGGAAGGTGGGAAAAGGGGGGTTCAAGCGAACCCCCTTTCCACAATGTGGAAATGCGGGTTCCACATGTAAAGGGCTTCGCTTGAACCCTTGTTCGAGTGAACCCCTTTGGGGTTTATTCGAACCTTGAGTTTGCTCGAAACAGTCAAAATGAATTTTCTTTGCATGGGTGATTTTTTTAAAAATTTTCCTTCCTCAATCGAATTGTAAACAACTATTGTGGCTTCACCCATAAATATATGTGTATATATGTATATACCAGATATATATAAATATATATTTGATTTATATTTATCATTATTAAAAAAAAAAGTTGAATTGAAGAAATTTTATACTTTCTTCCATACGAAAAATTTATTAGTTCGCAGGTTTGAAGAAATTAATTTAATGATTTTTTTGTGCGCTTTATGTGCGGGGCAGTCGACGGCTTACCTAGTCAACCCCCATGGAAGGGGAGTTGACTATGAAAGCAGTCGGTGCCCCAACCATGGGATCTGACTGTGGTAACACAACCGGCAACCCTAGTTACCGCCAGTCCTTCCCAAATACAATGGGAGCCAATGCATGGCTCGAAAAACTTTTGTACCTTGCTTTAAATTTTATATTTCGTCTACCATTTAGGAAATTGGTCAGTGGTTTTGAATTTATTATGTTTGATAAAATATATTATATATAATTTAATATATATATATATATAAGTGTATATATATTTATATGTATATATAAATGTATATTTATGAATATAAATATATATGTATACTTATGTTTAAATATATTTATTGTATAATGGGTTATAAGGTTTAAAATTATATTTATATATATATGTATTTAAATATATATTTTTTGATTATATATATATTAGATATGTATATATATATATATATATATATATATATATATATATATATATATATATATATATATATATATATATATATGGATTTAATATTTAAATGTTTTTTTTTAAATTTATGCATGCAAAAGCACATTGAAGATAATTTTACAGTGATGTAGTTTGATAGGGAAATTGGTATTTTCATATAAAAGTAATTGAGGAATTGAAGTTACTGATAGATTAGATTTTCCTTCTCTATCTTTGAAAAGGGTTTTGTTTAATTAATTTATTTGGGGAATTATTTTTCTGTAAATCACTAAAGGGGAAATTGGATTTAGTATATCTGAAGATTAGTTTTATTTCCTATTTTATTTCCTTTGTATGAAATTTCTTTTATTCTTATTTTGGGGAAATTTGTTTAGATGCGTTATAAGACTTCCAGTTGTGTTATAGATTTGGGGGTTGTTGTAATTTTATTGTCAGCCCATTTTTGTTACCCTTGGGTAGTGTTTTGTCATTTTCAGTAAATCACCTGGTTCCCACGAACGAGGATGTAATGCCTCCTATGTTTGGAGTGGAACCTATTATATGTTGCCTCCTAGGTTTGGAGTGGAATTTTTTATGTGTTCCCTCCTTTTTTTGGAGTGGAATTTTTTATGTGTTGCCTCCTATGTTTGGAATGGAATATATTATCCATTTTTGTGCACTATGTTACCCTAGGGTGTTGGTTTTATGTTATGTGTGTTGTCAGTAGGAGAGTGGCTTTCATTAGGGTCGAAAGCCCTAAAGAGGTAAACTGGGTAACATTTTGGAAGTAGTTAATCAAGTGAAAACATAATTTAAAGTAATTAGGGTATTGGGTAGTAACTCATACTAATTCAGATAAGAAAGCCTCACTTATGGACTCAAGTTCTCGTTTGGGCTTGGGATGAGTGGGAAGGCCTGGAATGGAGAAGGTCGTCTGCCTTATCTCTTCGAAAGGTAGGTTGATCCTGCATGAGTAAGAATGGGGGTCAAGGATCAATTGAGGTTTCGAAGGTTTAACCAGATAGGGGTCGGTAACCTATGAAGATATGCATTGGGTAACTCATGTCGAGTTGGTGTGATGAAACTCTTCCTACGAGAAAGGTTTTTATGTTTAGTTTAGTGATACAAATGACAGTTAACCGTGGAATAAATGTAACCAATGTTTAGTGTTGTATTTGTGTTGGGTTAATTCAATTATGTGTTAGCCTATGTCTAGAGGCAATTGGTCTTGTCTTAGATTCCTTGTTACTATCTCATAGCATGGGGGGTGGGCCTTCGGGTACCACTTGGTTGGGAGGAATGTTCACCTTACTTTATTGGGTCCCCTTTCTTCTATTCGTGATGGTGAGATCTTCCAGTTGGAGAGCTCATGGGTACCAGTTGATTTATTCCATGCATTGATTATTATATCAGTTGACACTTGTACTTATATTACTCCTCAATTGTGTTTGAGGAGGTCACATGTAATTTGTAACTCTTATGTATGATCTTCCTCATTCTGGGAATGAGTATTGTAAACCTTATTTGAAAATAAATGTAATATTTGGATCTTGATGTATATCTAATCTATCTGATACAATTTTAATGCTTCCAAGGAATGTATGTACTTTAATTATTTTTTAGTAAATAATTATTTTCTATGAATGAGTTTATGTTTATGTATGGGAAGTAGATGTAACTGTAGTTGCGTTACTATTAATATTGCACTTTAAAAGAAAAAAATTGTACACTTCAGTAGTTTTTGCAACTTCCTCTAGGGTTATGTGGTGGGGCGTTACAAGTTAGCTCCAAATTTTTGAGTTTATGTTAACTCTATGTACATGAGACCATCGTAAAACTTTATTTATGTCTTACATTCAAGCCTACAAACCACTCTAGATGTAAAATTCTCACCATATGAATGTGATCTTGAATGAATTCTATTTTATCTCACTAGGATTTTTAATTCAATTAACATGTCACCATGTGAATTAATCACTATTTTACTCACATATATAAGCTTAGTTGTGAACTATTCTTGAAATAAATCTTAGATATATATATTTATTTACACTTGCTAATGGGATTATATCATTTTTTAAAATATATTGGATAAAATATTTTGAATCTAGGAGAAATCAATGGGGTAATACAATTAGAAGACCCAAAATATTGATTTCACAATGTATGCATAGAGTCTAGGGTAATCGAAATGTAAATTAATATAGATTCTAAGTTTTAAAAAGTATAGAAGCTCTAAATTGTAAAACTAAAGGGCCAAAGATAGAATTTAATGAAACGCTTTAAATAAAGACCTTAAATTTAAAAAAAAAATGATAAAATTAAAGCATATCAAACTCAAATCAAGACTTTAAATCAAAGACAAAAAAATAAATTCATAATTTAGCCCTTAGAACTTGGACTAAAATCATAAAGGAAAAATAATGAGTAGATCTACAAACCACTCAAGAAATTTCACCTCCACAAGATGATGCAACTCCAAACTAGAATCCATGAATAAAGGGAACAAGTATCAAAATATCATCATCAAAACAACTTGAGAAAATAAACACATGACAATCAAAATATGACACTAAGAATTAAATAGAAGAATATGGAAATTTCGAGTATGAAAAAGGGTGTCATTATTTGATTCTAGCAACTCTAGACATTTTAAATATTTTTTCCATCCATTAGTTAAAACTCAATATTTCCTAATTTGTTAACTCCATCTCGTTTTAGAATCTCAATCTTCCCTCATCAATTAAATTCATTTGATTTTAGAAAATTCTTCTCTTCTCACAAGTTAACATCAATCTAAAAACTAGAAACTTCATGTGCACAACTATCCACAATTAAATCAAATAATTCAATATTATCTCCTCACCACTTCAAAATAGAAAATTTCCAAATTCAGGTTGATTTGACTCTATCTAATTAATTGAACTCTTCATTCTTATCCTCACCTCCAATTATTTTTTCCTTGGAAAGTCTATAAATGTAGTCTTTTCTTTATCATTTTGAGATCTCACATCTTAATGCAAGTCTACTCTATCAAAATCAATCATCAATCAAATCATTTTTAAATTCTATTGAGATTTAGCATCCACATCCAAAAGAAAAACATATTTCTTATTTGAGGTTTGCAGTGAGATTGGTAAAGTATGATTAGAATTTGATTTTTTTAATGTTTTTTAATCTTTTATAATTTCTCTTGATTTTTATTTCAATGCTTACATTTTGGTTAACCCAATGTGAACATGCTAACCTTTTACTTTTGATGTCTATGAGTGTTTTTTTTAGTGTTTCTTGTCTCATAGGTTCCAAGTGTTTCCAAGAAGTTTCAAAAATATTTTTTATAGGAGTCTCTTAGGACAAAAAATATCATCATGGTTCCATCTAGAAGGGCTGAAAAATGAATTTTCATAAATAATAGTCCATATTTGGTGCATGATATAACATTTTTGACTAAAAATCTTATTTTTAGACACTTTCTTTTATAATCCATATATTTGTATGTATTTATACATTTTGGATTGTAAATTAATTGTTAAACATCTTAAATTATGTTAATGCTTCTTCTTATTTTATTACTTGGTTAAAAATATTATTGATAGGGGTTACAATTTCTTGGATAAACTACTTACTCTTCCTCTTTGCACTTTTAAAAATACCAACCTAGATTAAAACAAGCATAACATTCAAACCATTAACTAGATTTTTTACTTTTAACAGGTGTTGGAAACTTGGTTTTGAGGTAGAAACTATGGATGAGTTCATTTCTTGAAATCAAACATAAAAATTAGGTATAATTAGTCAAAGTGAGTGTTTCCTTTTCAAAATTCAAACAAGCACAAATATGAACTTGCTTTTGATATTTTTTTAATTTATCAAAGTTTCATAAGGAGTCTAATGGTACAATTCATTTTTTAGTTTTAAGAATTTAATTTTATGTTTATAACTGATTGTTAAATGCAGCCCATTTTCACTATCAAAGAGAAAAATACATAAACAAATCCTTTTCAAAAGCCAAAGAGAAAAATACAAAACTTTAAATAATTGATTTTGAAGGACAACTGTATTGAAAACAATTTTATTAACAATTTATTTTTCTAGATGATCTACTTTATATTTTTATGTGTATTATAGAAATATTTGTGATGAAGAATTAATTTGAATATTACACATTTTCTATTTTGGATCATTAATGAATCAATATATTTTAATCCTAAAAGAGTCTCTATGTATTCTCTTCTCTTTCACGCTTGCATGACCTTGAGAACTAGAAATGCCACTTTTTTATTTTCATTTGTAGTGGGACTATCTAGGGATCTCAGCACCTTAGAGAATGACCTCAACTCCATTATGCTGACGAAGCATAAATAGCAGGTGTTGAATCAAAATACATTCCTCTTGGAATTTATATCTTTTTTATTCAGGATAAGCCCCTAATAGCTTTATACCTTGGGGAACTGAAAGACAAGGGTGGGTTACCCTCTTCTCTTGGTTGTTTGACATCATTGAGATTTCAAATTCACATATCAGGCCACACATTCCCTTATAGAATATTAATTATTCCCCTAGAAATCCTATATATCCTATGTTGATTCCTTCAACCATGTTTTAGTGTCGTACACGGGATGTAGACCATACCCTGAAGTTACTCACAATATAACCATATATGTTGAGATAGAATTGACTAAGGTAAATATTTTGGCAATATTTGGTAATGGATTTAACATGTATGCAAATATCCCTATCTATCCATTCATAGGTAAATAGTGTTGAAATGAACTAGACAATTGAGAGGGGTGTGAATTAGTTGTAGCAAATTAAACTTTCAAAACCCTCTATAATAATCAGATCCACATGCATTCATTAAACTCTTATACTTTTAGTATGATTAAACATAAAATGTGGATAAAAAAAACTAAAATCATTACAACATACACAAGAGAACACTAGATTTACATGGAAAAACCATGGTGATTATTAGCTCACAATATAAGTAATAGAAAAACTGGTAAAAGGGCTCATTGCGAGAATATGGCACATTATCTTAAAGGCTCACAGCCATGGCTCACTACCACAGAAAGAATAGAAGAATATAGAAGAGAAGTGTTACACAAAGAATAATTCTCAATGCAACAAGGAATCCACTACAATTTCTCACACACTTTCATAACCTTGATTGAATTATTTTGAATATCTTCATCTCACTGCCTTCAGGAACCCTAACACAAAAATTTTCACTCCTTTGCTCAAATTCACATTACACACATCACTCGCATCAATTTCACATCTATATTATTGTTACTTATTTCACACTTAAACTCACAACAAAACCATACTTATTTATATCAACCTTAACCTCAAAAACCTTCTCCAATATTGGCAACTAGTTGTTATACATACAAATTCAAAATAGGTTGGAACCTAAACATTCCCTTGATGGATAGGAATGAAGGCGAGCTACATAAATCCTTAATTACCCAAATAGATCCCAACACAGCTCAAAATTATTCCATAAGATCACATGTAGTGTCAAACACAAGGTCATCCAACACATATTCTAAACACCATAGAAATTTAAGTACACACATCCTTAAATCAATCTTAAACTTCTATAAAACATAACTCACTTGAACACGATCTTGAATGATCCACAAACTACTTGAGATTTGTCAAACACTTCATTTGGAAGCTCGTATCATATAAATACATCAATTCAGAATAACTAGTAACCCTTATTTGCATACTAATAAATGAAACTCACTATGTACTACACCAAATAAAGAAAATTATTGAATAAAGAAAGATTCAAGAATTTTAAGTAGCCTCCCAAATCCACACAACCTGAATCCAAACAATGGATAAATGCGGAGAAAAAATAGTTCTCCCATGCCATAGAAAACATAACTAAATAACTAGTTCACACATAGGTGAAAATATCTCACACTATACATCAATCCAACAACCCAAATTCTTAACCTAACAATCGTTGAAAACCTTTAATAACCTATAAGATCCGCACTTGGGCATAGAATCAGCATAGAAGAAACATGGAGCACAATACCAAAGCACACTATGAACACTTGCACAACATAGTTTACTCTATTTATCAAATTTTCTCAAAAGAACTTGGTGTGAACCCCTAAACCTGCAAAGGCAAAAGAGCAACAAACATATTAAGTTGTTAGATCAAATGCATGCAAACAAGTATGAGAGATTCCCCATGAGATCCATCTATTCAAACTAAAATTAGGAAATGAAGAACATAATATAAAAAATGAAGTTAAATCCTAATTAAGGCAATAGATTAGTAATCCCATGGGGGAATTGGTTCCAATAAAGTGTTGCAATTGGCCCTTTCCCAATTCCTAAGTTACAATGTTGATTGAACAATGGTCAAATCTCTAAAGAGATTTGAGCATAACCTTGTTACAATTTGTGAAAATGGTGATAGGTTGGGTGAAATGGAAAAAAAATTAGCTTTGAATGTGAAGAGAGTAACTTTGCATAAAGATTGTGGATGAGAAATGAGGAGAGAAGCCTCTTATTTACAACCTTTAATTTGGAAGAGAAAGTGAGGTTTGAGCAATGTGCGACTAACTTTCAATCCAATGGTTGCATGCCACATGTCATGATGTGAATGGTTAGTGGTTGTGCATATTTTGGCCAAAGTGCCAATAAATGCACTTATTCTGAATTTGAATTTGTGAGATGACTTGTTGAAGAGGGAAGAGAAATGGAGTTAATGTCACTTGGCTCAAGGTCAAGGACATGTAAGAGGCCTTAAATGCCTTGTTGGAAGGACCAAGTCCACTTGGACTTTTTGAATTCAAATAAGGGAATATTTCCTTTTGATGCCATGTAGGGAAAATAGAGAATTAAATAAATCAAATTAATTGATCTATTGTGCAACTTGCATTCTCTAGAGGATTTTAATGAGAGGGATTAACTTAATCATGGTTTTGATTAACTTAATGAAGAATTAAATGATGTGACAATTTAGACTTAAATTTATGAATTGATTTAAGTCAACAATTGAGAGGAAAAGATTAATTAAATAAATGATTTGATTTATTTAACTAAGGAGGAATATGTTAGATTAAATCAAATAAGGTTTAATTTATTTAATTTAATAAGAAGACTTTAGGGATTTAATCAAATAAAATGAATTATTTGATTAAACAGAAATGTAAGGTTAATTAAATTAAATTGATTAATTTGATTAGATGAATAGTGATCCATTAAATTAAGAGACATGATTACGATGAAATGCTGAGAGTATGATTTAGGAAGAAATGTTGTTAGTAATCGGGATCAAGTGTGCCAAAACAACTTTTGTATATTTTCCATGTCTACACTTGGACCAAGTACTAGAGACACCATCTTACCTCATTACATCATTTTTTCTTATCTTTAGACACTACAACAAAATGATAGCTCTACATACTCACAACACTTCATCAATATCTCAACTATACATGCATAGGTTCCTACAACAACCTATTTTTCACAATTTTTTCAATATCCTTGATAATATGCAACAAAATTCCTCAACATATAATTGACATCAATGACAACACCAACAAGTAGACATCTTGTTCACACCAATTAACACACCTTCATACTTGCAACAATCTCCCTCTTTTTCAATGATGGCAACAAAAGATGTGAAAATCCACCAAGGACAACACAACAACTTTGAACACACTTTCTTATGATTTCCTTTTCTTCTCCCCTTGAGTAGATAAAACTTTTCACATGATACTTTCTCCCTATTTGATATCAATGGAAAAAGATGGAATTTTTTGCATTGTTGTCCCCCTTTGGCACTGAACCAAAATACCTACTCTGAATACTCCCCCTTAGGAGTACACCCAACTAAATTAGAAACTCAATAAAAACACAAGATACTACCTACTCCCTCTGATAGGTAGCCACCAATATCAGTCCATAAAGGAGATAGATCCATAGATCCACTAGACTGATACATCTTGTTCAAGAAAGGAGGGGCAATAACCCCCAAATTCTCTTGGAGATACTCAAAAGTATCTTTCAGAAGATCCTTAGTGAATATGTCAGCAATCTGATCCTTTGTAGGTACATACTAAAGCTTTACCGTATTCTCCATAACCTTCTCTCTTAGAAAGTGATACCTAATTAATATATTCTTTGTCCTTGACTGCATCATTGGCTTCTTTTAAATATTAATTATACTTGGTATTATTACAAAGGATAGATATAGGCTCATTATATATAACTCCGATATCCTTCAATGTTTGTCTCATCCATAGCACCTATGTACAACATGATTTTGCTACAATATACTCAACCTCTACAATAGATAAATAAATTGAATCCTACTTCTTACTCAACCATGAGACCAATCTACATCCAAGAAAGAGTGCACCACCACTTGTACTTTTCTTGTCACCAACACAACCAGCCCAATCTGTAGTTGTATAAGAACTTAATGTAAAATCAATATCCTTACGATACCACAAGCCATAATCCAAAGTTCCTCTTAAAGATCTGCATATCCTCTTCATATTTTCAACATGTGTTTCTTTAGGATCTTCTTGAAATTGAGCCACAAGACAAACCGCATGCATCATATCTAGTCTAGTAATAGTTAAATATAGTAGTCCACCAATCATAGATCTATACTTGCTATGATTAACCTTATAGGAATCATCATATTTGCTCAATTTACAACCAAACACCATAGGAATTCATATTGGTTTGGATTCATTCATTCCAAAATTCTTCAACATCTCTTTGACATACTTTGGTTCTGAAATGAATATCCCTTTACCTGTTTGATTGATTTGTAGCCCAAGGAAGAAATACGTATCCCCAAACATTGATGTTTCAAACTCTTTTTTCATCTCTTCAACAAATTTCTTATAGATAGCTTCATTTCCACCAAAGCTAATATCATCCACATATACAACTACTATCAAGATTTTTTATTCCTCAATTTTGAAGTAAAGCTTACTCTATGTAGTGCCTTTATCGAATCCTTGTTGTATCAATTCCATTTCTAACCTTGCACACAAAACTCTGAGAGCTTGCTTCAATCCATATAGTGCCTTATTTAACTTACATACCATATCTGGTTGACCTAAATATTTAAATCCTTATGGTTGTTCCATGTAAACCTCTTCTTCCAATTCTCCATTCAAAAAACCAGACATCACATCCATTTGATAAACCTTAAAGTCTTTATGTGTTGCAAATGCCAAAAATATTTTGATAGCTTTCATCCTAGCCACAAGAGAAAAATTCTCCTCAAATTCTATACCTTCTACTTGTGAGTAACCCTTACACACAAGTCTTTCCTTGTTTCTTAATACTCCATTCTCATTCATATTGTTTCTAAATACCCATTTATATCCAATTATATTTGTGTTTTCCGGTCTAGGAACCAATTCCTAAGTCTGATTTTTCTTTATTTGGATAAATTCTTCTTCCAATGCCTTCATCCAGTGTCTATCTTTACATTCACTCACTATTTTAGGTTCAAATTTAGAAAGTAAACAAAAATTTACCTCAACTTCAAGAACTTTGCTTCTTGCCAATGCACCTTTTCTCTTGTCTCCATTGATTTGTTCTTCGGAATGATTCTTTTGCACATACTTAGGGGTTTTAGGGATCTTCTCTAGAACTTATTTATCTTCATCTTGCACTTCTTTTCCATCAAATTTTTCTTCTTCTTCTTCACTACAATCAATTTCATCTGACACATATCCACCCACTACAATTGAATTCGGCAAGTTTTCATCAACTTTAACATTTGCACTTTCAACTATTTTTCTTATCTTTTTGGTGTAGCATATGTAAGATTTTCTTCCAATAGAATATCCAATGAAGATACCTTCCTGAGAACTTGCATCAAACTTTCCCAAGTTCTTTCCCTTTTGATATAGCATTTTCTTCCAAACACTCTAAAGTACTTCACAATAGGAATCCTTCCATACCATAACTCATAGGGATTCTTTGTTTTGTTAGCTTCATCTTGAACTTTGTTAAGTATGTAAACAATAGTATGAATAGATTCTCTCTAGTATACTTATGGTATATTTTCCTCTTTCATCATAGTCCTTGCGGCTTCTTGAACAGTTAGATGTTTTTCCTTTCAACAACTCCATTCTACTAAGGAGTTCTAGGGATAGACAAATGCCTCTTTATTCCATGAAATTCACAAAACATGTTAAGCTCATTGGAGGTGAATTCACCACCTTTTTCAAACCTCAAAAATTTTATTTTCAAATCCATTTCCTTCTCAACCATAGCTTTAAATTCATTTAATCTATCTAATGCATCAGATTTTTCTCAAAAAAAATTAACCCATGTCATTCTAGAGTAATAATCAATCAAAAGCATAAAGTATCTATCACCTTGTAGAATTATCACCCTTGTAGGACCACAAATATTTGTATGTACTAATTCTAGTAGTCTGGTAGTAGATCTTTCCTTTCCTTTAAAGCTACTCCTTATTTGTTTCCTAAATTGACAACTCTCACAAATATTGATAGGTTTTATGATTCTTGGTAAATCTCTCACTGCATGAACTAAACTAATTCTTACCAAATTATAAAAATTAATATGACACATCCTTTTATTCCATAACCAACTATCATTAATCTAAGACACAAAGAATTGACCATCAACACCTTTAAGCTGATAAATGTTTCCATTTGTTCTCTTACTAGCAGTAATCACAATTTTTGACCCTTTTCTAATCTCACATGTTTCATCCTTAAACACAAGATTATATCCTTTGCTACACATTTTTCCAACACTCACAATATTATTCCTTAAACTTAACATAGTAAATATTGTCAGTATTGTGATTGACATCAAAATTAATTGAACATATTCCACAAATATTAACCCATGAATCATCTCCAAATTTATCTAATCCTCCATCAAACATTTTAAGTTTACCAAACTTGATTTTGTCTCTGGTCATGTGATTAGAGTAACCACTATCAATAGCCCAATAATTCTTATCCTATTTAACATGAAAACTAGATACCAAAGTACCTTCAACCTTATCCTTCATCTCTGGAACACTTTCCTTCACACAACTTTTAGAGTTAGTAGAACCAGATTCTTCTTTTATAGCCAAAAATAAGTATTCATTATCATCAAAATCTCCATATTCAGATTCATCATCAAAAATGTCAGCATCTTCTCTAACATAGTAATCTCTTTTAATCATATTTCCTTTTTTTTCCTTATTCTTATTGTTTATAGCTCTTTTCAAAAATCTTGAATCATAATGACCTATATCATCACAAAGTTAGTTCCCACATCATCAAGATCGTCCCCATTTGAATCTTCAACCTTTTTATTTACCAACCTTGAAATTAGTCTCTACTTTTGTACCCTTCTTCAAACCTAGTTTTTTAATTTCAAATGCAGTTAGTGTACCAATCAGGTAATCTCTAGAATAATTATCAAACTTTGTAGTTTCCTCAATAGCACATACCTTTTAACTGTAAAAATTAGGAAGAGATCTAATAATGTTCTTTAATACTTTAGATTCTTTAACTATTGCACCAAGGCCTCTCATAGCACTTACCAACTCATCATCTCTTTGTATGTAGACTTTAATTGTTTCATCCTCAAAAAAATCATCATTTCAAACCATGCCTTCAAATTCTACAACTTTTCTTGTTTGACCTTCAAATCTCCTTCATAATTTTTTTCTAGCTTATCCCAAATAGGTCTTTATCAGTCTTCAAAATAACCTTTAGTAATTTAGTATTTGAAAGAATATTCACAATAATAAGTCTTTCCTTAGCATTGATCTCATGTTCCTTGATCTTTGCACATGTACTTGGACCATTTGGAGGTGGAGTATATGTAGTTTGATAAGACTTTTCAATCTCATAGCCTTGAGCAGCCAGATTGTTGGAAAAACAAGGATAGACAACTAAGAGGGGGGGTGAATCAATTGTTATAGAAATTAAGCTTATTCAACCTTTAACAACCTTTAATCTTAGATCTAATAATTAACAATACAAGAATAAATCAACATCACATCAGAAACACATGAACACCAAGATTTTTATGTGTGATAACCCTGTTAGGGGAAAAACCACAAATGTTAGTCCACAAGATTATACAATGTTATAATTATAATGAAAGAAATGAATAGGGAATGCACATGCATTCAGGCACACTGCCTAGAACTCACTACTCAAAGGGAAGGCTCACTGCCTTACATAAGACAATCAGATTAAATCCATCTGATGAGGTTGAACTGAGAAATTAGCTTCAACTAAAGCTTGATTACAATTTTAGTTAGGCACAAAAACACTTCTTCACACTTTGCTCAATCTTATTGACACTACTCTGAATTCAGATGATATGATATTTGTTTGCACATTTTACATATACACTTCATGATTGCACACCACACACACCTCAAAATGAAGAAACAAATGCTCTTATATATCCACTACATGGAATTTCATCAACTACTCTATCAGCCACAAAATAAACGAATTACAAACTCTCAGCCTCAATTCATGAACAAATCTTAATGTTCACCAACCTAAGTTGGTCACAACATAGTGAGGACCTAAATCAACATCCTCGAATATGCCAAACAATAAAATATTAAACCATAAGGATCCACAACATGCTACCACCATCATGTCATCCAAGAACATGAAAACTCGAGCACACAAGGGAAAGATCTTCAATCATGAACATGTTGATCAATGCGGATGTACAACACTGATAGAGCATGATCTAGAAATATCACTAAACATCTTAGAAACATACACAATAATTCAACTCATCATAATTGCAATCTCATCTTATAGAAACATCTACTATAGTAACAAAATGATTGTAGGAGCACAAAAATTCGTAACTTTCTCAATTCTTGATGTGTAACACTTAAACTTCTAGACAACATACTAGATAGGATCAGCAAAAAAAAATTTAATGCGCACGTTCTAATCATCAACGTACAAAAATTTCCATCACTTTGACCTTCTCAGCTTAACTATCTTCCTGCAATATATTTATTAAAAATTTCTCAATATCCTCAACATATATAGCCTTCAAAATCATTAATGCAAATAGTGTTGACATCAATGACAACCAAATATCAGCAACAAAACCTCAACATCAAACCATCTCCCCCTTTGGCATTTATGGAAACACATGATCTGAAAAATACCATCAACAAAACTATATATTCACTTCTCTCCCTTTGTTCTACACTTCTAGTATTACTCTTCTCTCATGACTCTTCTCCACAAGTTTTTTCTCGTCTCCCCAAGTTTTTCACATTACTCTTCTCTCCTTTGAAATAAATGGAAAAGGTACACATGCTCTGAACCACATATCTAAAACTTCTAACTACTCTCCTTGAGTAGCAACCACCATAAAATCAATCCAAAACAAGATCTGACTTTGAGTGCACGGATTGATGCAAAGACTTGCATCTTAGTTCAAATTAGGAGGGAAAATTACCCCTAAGTTGAGTTGAAGATACTCAAAAGTATCCTTAGGAAATGGTTTAGTGAATATATCTTCAGTTTGTTCCATAGTAGGCACATATTCCAATCTGACTTCTTTCTCACTCACTTTTTCTCTCAAAAATTGATACTTGATATACATATGCTTTGTTTTTTAGTGTAGCACTAGATTTTTGGAAATTTTTATGGCACTTGAGTTGTCATAGAATATATAAATTGGCTCATCATACTCAATTTTTATGTCTCTCAACATCTGCTTCATCCACAACACTTGAGTACAATTGTTTGCAGTAGCAATATATTATGCCTCAGTAGTAGATAAGGAAATGGAATTCTACTTTTTACTTAGCCAAGACATCATATTCTTTCCCAAGAAGAATGCACCACCACTTGTGTTTTTCCTGTCATTTACATCTCCTACCCAATCTGCATCTGAAAATGCATTTAGAGTAAGATCATCATCCTCTAGATACCATAGCCAAAAGTCAACTATTCCTTTCAAGTATCTAAAAATTATCTTTGTTGCACTCACATGTGATTCCTTTGGATCAGCTTGATATCTAGCAACCATGCACACAACATTCATAATGCTTGGTCTAGTTTGAGTCAAATATAGCAATCCACCAATCATTGACCTATATCTTATTTGATTAGCCTTAGGAGAATCATCAGTTTGAGATAATTTGGATCTGATTACCATGGGTGTACCAACTAGCTTTGAATCTTCCATGCCAAGACATTTCAGTAGCTCTTTCACATACTTGGATTGAGATATAAAGATTCCATCATCTAACTGAGTAATTTGTAATCCTAAAAAGAATTTCAGTTCTCCTATCATTGAAATTTCAAATTCACTTTTCATTTCATCGAAAAAATTCATACATAAGGTATCATCACCTTCAAAAATAATGTCATCAAAAAAGACTTCAATGATCAATTCATTATCCTTATCCACCTTGAAATACATATCGTTGTTAGAAGTACCATTATTGAATCCAAGATTCAACAAGTATTTATCCAGTCTAGCATACCAAGCTTTAGGGGCTTTTTTGAGTCCATATAGTGCTTTCTTCAACCAAAAAAAGATGTCCTTTTCATTAGTCAATTGAAATCCATCTAGTTTCTCAACATAAACTTCTTCTAACTCACCATTCAAAAATTTTGACTTCACATCCATTTGATATACTTTGTAGTTCTTGAAAGAAGCATAAGCAAGAAATAACTTTAAAACTTCAATTCTAGCAACAGAGGCAAAATTTTCTTCAAAATCAATACCTTCCATTTGTGAATATCCTTTACATACTAGTTTTGCTTTATTCCTAATCACTTCACCCTGTTCATTCAGCTTATTCTGAAAGACCCATTTGGTTCCAATCACATTTTTGTCTTGAGGTCTAGGAACAAGAGTCCATATCTCATTTTTCTCTATCTGCATCAGTTCTTCCTTCATTGCTTCCATCCAATATTCATCTTTACATGTTTCATTGAAATTGCTAGGCTCAGTCTTGGATATCTGACAATATTTTATTGCAATTCTTCTTCTAGTTTGTACACCTTTATTCTTGTCTCCTATCACCTAACTTTCTGAATGACTTCGCTTTACATACCATGGAGTTTTGGATTCTTCTATTCTTTCTTCTGTATTTCCACTGTCATCCTCTTCATGATTTTCTTGATTCACCGAAACACTTTGAGTTTGATTTTGTGTCTGCATATTCTTTCCATTATGAGTACTATCTTTTTGGTCATCTAAATCATATCCACAATACCTAGATGATCTTGCAATATCCTCATCAACTTTGAAATTTTCACTCTCAACCATTTTCTTCAATATTTTATTGTAACACTACTAGGCTTTGTTGTTAGTAGAGTAGCCCAGAAAGATTCCTTCATCACTTCTAGCTTCAAACATTCCTATTTCTTCATCTCTTGTGATATAACATCTACTGTCAAATATTTTGAAATATTCAACAATAGACTTATAACCAAACCATAGCTCGAAAGGAGTCTTACCAAAATGACGATTGACATTCACCCAGTTGATAGTATACATAATAGTTCTTATAGCTTCTCTCCTATAGAAATGAGGAAAATTACCTTCCAACATCATAGTCCTGGCAGCATCTAAAATTGTTATGTTGTTTCCCTCAACAACTTTGTTTTGTTGTGGGGTTCAGGGAGCAGCTAACTATATTTTTATTCCATACTCTTCATAGAATGAATTGAACTCCCGGGAAGTGAATTCACCACCTTTGTCTTATCTTAAACATTTGATCTTCAAACCTGTCTCATTTTTTACCAAATCTTTGAAGCTTTTGAATTTCTCAGATGCCTCATGTTTTTCTCTTAAGAAAGCAACCCAAAGCATTCTATAATAATCATCAATAAGCAACATCAATTACCTTTCTCCTTGTAGACTTCTGATTTTGGATGGACCACATAGATCAGTATGTACCAAATCTAGTACTGCATTGGAATGATGTTGTTTTCTCTGAAATGAAATTCTTATCTATTTTCCCATCTGACATTCCTTGCATATAGTGTTAGTAGGCTTCACTAACTTAGGTAGATCTTTGACTGCTTGTGTGGAGCTTATTTTGACAATGTTATCAAAATTCACATGACACAACCTTCTATATCATAACCATATTATATCAACTTGAGCAATCAAACAGCTTTCACTAGCAGCATTCAAGTGAAAAATAGTACCTCTTGTCTTTGTACCTAAAGCAATCACATTTCTTGATCTTCCCAATATCCTGCACTTACCAATATCCTGCACTTACCATCTTTGAACTGAATATTGTAGCCTTTGTCAACCATTTGTCCAACACTCAACAGATATTGTTTCAATCCGTCAACATAAAGAACATCATCAATATTGTATTTTCCACCAAGAGAAATAGTACCTCTACGACAAATCACACCAACATTTTTATTTCCAAATCTTAAAACACTGGTCACCATCATGTTTTTCCAAGCTTAGAAACTTGATTTTGTCACCACTCATATGATGTGAGAATCCAATATCAATTACCCACTCATCCTTCTCATAAATTGTGGCTACAAGATATTTCTCAATATTTTAGTTACTATTAGATTCAGTAGACACCAGACCATTTTCCTTTATAGTAATGAATACCCATTAATCTTCATTTATAGTTTCTTTATCAGATTCCTCACTAGTAACTCTTTCTTCACCATAATAACATTTATTTTGAAATATAGTCTTATCAAGTTTATACTTAGAAACTCTTTCAGGATATCTTGATGCAAAATGACCTATCTTACTGCAAGAGAAACATTTTATAGGCAACTTTCCTTTGGAATTACCTTGTCCTCCGGCTTCTCTTTTCACAATCAGTGCTTCTAATTCTTCTAACTCTCTTTCTTCATCTTCAATCAGTTTCATTTCTTCTTCATATTTGAATGTTTTCCTAGAACTCTCTCCCAAATCATATATTTGCTGGATTTTTTCAAATACTGTAGCTTTAAATGCAGACTCTGTCTTAGGAGAAGATTCACCAAATTCACTTAACTCAAAGGTAGTAAGTTTTTCAATCAGCATGTCTCTTGTCGCATTTGTTATTGTCTTGAGCTCTTCAATAGCATGAGCTTTTATTTTGTAAGAAGTAGGCACAGATCTAAGTATTTCAGCCACAATCTCGTCTTCTTCCAAGACTCTACCAACACATCTAATGTCCATGACTGGCTCATTTATCTTTTTTGCAAAAGAAAAAAAAATTCCATCTTCACTTATCTTCATGCTCTCCCACTTGCCTTTCAGACTTTGTAGCTTAGCAACTTTTACTAGTGCGTCTCCTTCATACAATGTTTTCAACTTCTTCCAGATCTCATGTGCATTCTTCAAACATATTACATTAGTCATCTTTGAATCTTTCAAATCACTTGGAAACGCTTCTATGACCCTAGTATTAGTTTATGCTTCTTTCATCTCATCAACAGAGGAGGGACCATTTTGAGGAATAGTATATGCATTATTTGTAATCTTCTAGAAAGGCTCACCAATGCACTTCAAATGAAATTCCATTTTGGCTTTCCACAGAGAGTAGTTTGTACCATCAAATCTAAGACTATCCTTATTATATGATGTCATCTCAGATCACCTCAAGCTATTAGACTTCTTTAGAGGAACTGGCTCTGATACCAATTGTTGGAAAAACAAGGATAGAAAAATAAGAGGGGGGGTGAATTAGTTGTTATAGAAATTAAGCTTATTCAACCTTTAAAAAACCTTTAATATCATATCTGATAATTAATAGTGCAAGCATAACTCAAAATCACATCAAGAACACATGAACACCAAGATTTTTATACATGGAAACCCTATTATGGGAAAAAACACAATGGATGTTAGTCCACAAGATTATACCCTATTAGAAGTATGCTGAAAGAAATGAATAGGGAATGCACATTCATTCAGGCACACTACCTAGAGATCACTACTCAAAGGAAAGGCTCATTGCCTTAAATAAGAAAATCAGATTAAATCCATCTGATGAGGTTGAACTAAGAAATTAGCTTCTAAAAAAGCTTGATTACAATTCCGGTTAGGCATAGAAACACTTCTTCACTCTTTGCTCAGAATTCAAATGATCTAATCTTTATACACTTGATGCTCCCACACCACACACACCTCAAAATGAAGAAACAATCTCTCTTATATATCCGCTACATGAAATTTCATCAACTACTTTATCGGCCACAAAATAAATGAATTACAAATTGTCAGCCTTAATTTATGAAAAAATCTTACTGTGCACCACCCTAAGTCTGTCACAACATAGTGAGGACCTAAATCAACATCCTCCAATACACCAAATAATAAAATATTAAACCATAAGGATCCACAACACGCTACCACCATCATGTCAACCAAGAACATGAAAAAATTGAGAACACAAGGGAAAAATCTTCAATCACAAACACATCGATCAATTTGGATATACCACACTGATAGAGCATAGTCTAGAAACATCACTGAACATCTCAAAAACATATGCAATAGTTCAATTCATTAAAATTGAAATCTCATATTCTAGAAACACCTGCTACAATAACATAATGACTATAGGAGCACAACACTTTGTAACTTTCTCAATTCTTGATGTGTACCACTGAAAATTTTGGACAACATACCAGATAGGCTCAGTAACAAACCCTTTAATTTGTGCCTTCTGATCATCAATGTACAAAACTTTCCATCACTCTGACCTTCTCAGCTTCAATGGTTGTCTGCAATATATTTATTACAATTTTCTCAATATCCTTGACATATACAACCTTCAAAATCATTAATGCTAATAGTTTTGACATCAATAAAAACCACATATCAGGAAAATAACCTCAACATCCAACAATATCCTTCTATCTTTGTCTTCCATCATGCATAATTTCGGCCATTGAATATAGGGCATTCCAAAGCAACGCTGCTCGACAGATGTCCCCAATCTACCTCAAGTTGTTAATCTCTTTCCAAGGAACCTTTCTCTAATACCAATTTTTGAAATCAACTAGGCAACTAAGAGGGGGCGATGAATCAGTTGTAGAAAATTAAACCTTCAAAACCCTCTACCGTAATCAGATCCAACATTCATTAAACCCTTATTCTACTAGTATGATTAAACATAAAATTTAGATAATAGAAACTAAAATCATAATACCATACACAAGCGAACACCAAATTTATGTGGAAAACCCAATGAGAGAAAAACTACAGTGAGGATTATCTCACAATTTAAGTAATAACAAAATTGGTACAAGGAATCACTTCTAGAATAGGACACACTATCTAAAAGGCTCATAGTCAGGGCTCACTACCACATGAATAATACAAGAGGATAGAAGAGAAATGTTACACAGATAATACTTCTTAATGCAACAAGGAATCCACCACAATTTCTCACACACTTTCACACCCTTGCTTGAATGATTTCAGATGCCTTCATCTCATTGCCTTTAGGAACCCTAACACTGAAATTTTCACTACTCTTCTCAAATTCACATCACACACATCACTTGCACCAATATCACATCTTTTTTCTTCTTTCTTCTTTTACACTTCAACTGACAACAACACCATACTTATTTATATCAACCTTAACCTCAAAAAACCTTCTCCAATATCGGCAACTAGCCATTATCCATACAAAAACAAAATAGGTCGGCACCTAAACATTCTTGTGATGGATAGGAATGATCTCAAATAGATCTCAATACACCTCAAAATTCTTCCATAAGATCACATGCAATGTCAAATACAAGTTCGGCCAACACCATAAACATTTAATTACATGCTTCCTTAAATCAATCTAAAACTCTCAAACAACATAATTCACTTGAACACAATCTATAATGATACATGAACTACTTGAGATTCATCAAACACTTCATCCAAGCATGCATCATACAAATTCTTCAACTCGGAACAATTGGTAACCCTTATTTTCATACTAACAAATGAAACTCACTCTATACTACACCAAATCAGGTGAATTCTTGAATAAATAAAGATGCAAGTATTAATAATCTTCCCAATTGTAGAGAAAATACATTTCTCCCAGTCCATAGAAAACATAACTCAAAAACTAGTTCACACACTGGTAAAAATATCTCGCACTATACATTGATCCAAAAACCCAAACTTTGAATATAGAAACCTATGAAAACCTTGAATAACCTATAAGATCTTCACAAGCATAGCATCAACACTGAAGAAACATGGAGCACAATATAGGAGCACACTATAAACAATTGCAAAACATAGTTTACTTTGATTATCAAATATTCTCCAAAGCACTTGGAAACCAGGTACTAGAGACATCATCTCAACTCATTACTTCATTCTATCTTATATTCACACACTACAACAAAATGATAGCTCCATGTACTCACAACATTTACTCAATATCTCAACCATACATGCACAACCTGCAACAACCTTTTTTTCACAATTTTTGCAATATCCTTCATCTACAACAAACTTCCTCAACATATAGTTGACATCAGTGACAACACCAACCAATAGACATCTTGTTGACATCAATGAAAACACCTTCATACTTGCAAAAAATAGTACCAATAGTGGACCCACTTTATTAATTCTATGATTTTTCTCATGTCTTTTGTGCTTGTCATTATTAGATTAGAACTTTCCCTTTCCAAATCCCAATGGGGATCTTATCCTTTTTGAGCCTTAAATTCTTCTAATATTATCTTTTTTATTAGTGTAGGCTTTCAAAATCCAAAAACCTTAAAATAATTAAAAAACCAAAAAATTATTTGATTTCTTGTCCTTAGCCATTTCTAGGGTTTAGAAATAAAAATTTATCTATTAACTCAACAATCCTATCCATCCTAATCTAAATTCATAATCATAACTTCATCTTACATTGATAGTCTTGTAGCCAAAATGAAAACCCCTTCTTAGATGATGAGGAGGATGTTATCCTTGTTGATAAATTATAATATAAACTATTAAATGATAATGAGAGCTTTATGGATCAAATATAGTATGATCCCTATGATGATCAAACCTTAGATTAAATTTCTTTAAGAAAGTGGCATCCATCTATGTTCCATCAATACCAACAACCCACAATCCCTAGTCACCCATCTATCTACCCTCAATAACAACAACTCCTAGCATTCCAAACACCATACCAACAACCCAGAAGCTCTATGTTGGCATAATTTTGTTATTGATGTCAAGAGGTGTCATTGATTTCAAAGGGAAGTTCAATGGTGTGCCTAGATGTTGTTGTACTTAGTGGATCAGTTTTTAGAAGAGTCGGTGTAGACGGATGAAGAGAAGAGCATGATGTTGCAATATTGCAATGTTTCTCAAAAAGTTGTAAAGTTTTCATAAATTTTGTCATAATTTTGTAAAGGTTGATCCCAAAGTCACATAAATAATTATTGTGTAGATCTTATATGGGTTTTTCGAGAGCTTCCCAGATATATAATTTGCAAGTATTGACAACAGGCAGTGCTCTCAAAAAGGAATTATTTTTTATCTCAGATAGAATTAGGTTTTTTTAGTTAAACCCGAAATATTATAGTCATGATGGTTAAAAGATATTATATTTTGGTGTTGACTATTCATAGGTGGTTGCAGGTTACTTAAGTGAATACTTAAGTCAACAGGGCCATTGGTGTGGCCGGCCCTATCTCCTAATGTTGTGATTTTGTTTGTTGATGTGCTCATCACAACAGCCTTTCACATCACTATTTTCACCGATAAAAATCAATCCTTAACCACGATCTGTGTTTTGTTTGTGATGAAGATCTGGCAGTGCTCATTGGTTCTTGGAGATCAAAGGAGTATCACTTAAGTCCTTCGCATCATGATTTATATGTCCATTGGCAAATGTTTTTGCGTGATATGTGATAAATGTTGTAGATTAAGTGAAGGTGATCCAAAAAATATCATGTGATGTATTCAAATTGCATTTTGGAGGTCTACTCAACAAGTGCATTCAATGATATGTAATGAAGATTGATCAATGATGTTGATCAACCTTGCTAAAATCGAGCAATGCCCGCTAACCCGTGCCATGTTTGGTGGGTCAATATTTATCCCATTGGGATAGAGAGATAAGGACTTGTGTCGAGTGGGACCATTTATTCATCAAGACTTACTAGTGGAGTGTGACTTCATGAAGGACATGTGGCAAGATATCATGTTATCATTTCACATCAATGTTATGAAATGAAAAAGAATTAAGCTTCATGCAATGAGCGATATTGTGAATCCCAATCCTTAAGCCTATACAAGCATGAGAAACAAACATACAATTAGATTCAAATTCAATCAAGAAGAAGGATTCCCCATGAAATCCATCTACTAAACTTAAACTAGGCAATATGAAGAACAAAATATGAAAAAGCATGTAAATCCTAATTAAGTGAGCAAACTAGAGATCCCATGGGGGAATTCATGCCAATTGAAATGTTGAAATTGGCCCTTTCCCAACTCATTTGTGTGATTGTTGATGATTTGATGAGTGATCCACTTTGATGAATATTCAATCAAGCTCCATGATGAAAAACCTGCATAACCTAGCTAAGAACTTGATGAAATGGATAATGTTGAGGATGAAATTGAGTATAATAAACTTGCTTGAATTGTGGATGATCTTGTAAGGAGAGAAGCCTCTTATTTATAGATTTCTAAATTGGAAGAAGAGTGAAGTTGAGCAATGTGGGATCTTTCAACATCCAATGGCCAAGTTCCACTTGTCAAGATGTGAACGGTTCAAGGTTGGGCACATTTTGACCAATGTGCATGATAAATGCTATGAGATTCAAATTTGAAATTTGAATCTCACATGTTGGAGGGAGAAGGAAATAGAGTTAATGTCACTCGACTCAAGGCTAAGGACATGTAAGAGGCATTACATGTCTTGTTGGAAGGACTAAGCCCATTTGAATTTGAATTCAAATTTGAAGGAAAATTCCTCTTTTATGCCATGTGAGGGAAAATAGATGAATTAATAAATCAATTAAATTGATTTATTGGTGCAACTTGCAAAATCTAGAAGATTTTAGTGATTGAGATTAAATTAATCAAGATTTGATCAATTTAATGAGGGGTTAGATGATTTGACAATTTTGACTTAAATTGATAAATTGATTTAAATCATAATTGAGAGAAAATGATTAATTAAATAAATGATTTTGATTTATTTAACTAAGTGGGAAAATGTTAGATTAAATCAAATAAGGTTTAATTTATTTAATTTATTTAATTTAATAAAAGGACTTTAGAAACTTTAATCAAATAAAATGATTTATTTAATTAAACAGAAACATGAGGTTAATTAAATTAAATTGATTAATTTAATTCATGGAGGAGAAAGACTTAATCAAATAAACAATGATTTATCAAATTAAGAGATAGAATATGATGAAAAGTTGAGAGTATGATTCTGGAGGAAATGTTGTTAGTAATCAGGATCCAGTGTGTCGAACCGAATTGTACATTATCCATGTTTACATTTTTCCCCTCTTTGAAGCAATGTACTTGTTGCATTGATTCAAAAAATAAACTATTGTGATCAAAGTTCAATTTTTATTTTATTTTTACATGCCCCACTACTGCCCCAACAAAAGGATTATGCTATTATGATCAAAGTTCAATTTTTAATATTTTTTTTACATGCCCCACTGCTGCCCTAGCGAAAGGATTATGCTGTTATATTGCTCCCTCGAGAGATCGAGCAGAAATTTTTGATTTTTTGATCAAGATCAGGATAAAATGTGATAGGAGTGGTTCTATTGATTAGAGGACAAAAGATACTTTCTTTGATGTAGACAATTTTGATGATGTGTATACAGTCATCGACCATGGGTAGCCTCATGTATATTTGTTACAACACACCGATTTTAGATAGAAATCTTAGTAAAGATAGAAGAATAAGAAGAATAAGATGGATGGAAGGAGGATCTACATAAGTTCACATTATTACCGATGATGATGATGTATTGCTTACCAGGAGTTGGGACTTTCAAAGGGTCAATTACTTTATGTTTGATAACACACATAGGTATGATGCATCAAGGTATAAAGGAATAGGATGGCATGGCACCTAGTGTGATGGACTTTGACTCGTCAATCAAATAGGAGTATTCTTGTTCACACTTAGCATACAAAGCCTTATTCAAGATGTAGTTCAAACATTCTAAACACCTCGGGCCAAAACATAGGAAAGCAAGCTTTCTTATGTGGTCAACAAGATATCCAAAACATCCTCCCTACAAACCAAACAAAGGACGCATGACTAAGTTATTTTACAAGTGTATCCCACAAGCGCAACAGTTAAAAAAGATAATGATCATTGTTGTAGTGACCCTCCTGATGATGTATTTATTATAGTTGTTTTGAGATGATGATAGTCATTAGATGTTTTTGAGACTATGTTACTCTAATGTATTGTGTCTTGGGCTACTTGTTCAGATTGTGAAACTGGTTTGATGATACACTACATTATATGATGCGATGTTTACTTTCATGAGATGAAATTTTATGATGTTATGTTTTATACATGATGATATTATGTTAGTTATATGTTTACGTTAGTTGGTGAAGGAGACAATTTTTGTAGTACTCATTAGTGAGTGCCCTGCTACATCACGATCCTTCTTCACGGTGTGTTTTCATATTTATACATGTTGTTAGATTAATCGTGCAGTGTTATGCAGCTTTCAGGTACAGGCAGTGACTTCACCCGATTGTCAGGTCTGAGCGTGCCATGACCCAATGGAATTACTGATGGCAAATAGACTTGTCCTCTGTCTTTAGCCATCATTCTGAAAGGAATGAGTATCTGTCGTTACCCTCTTTTCGTGTCACTTGTTCATCATATGATTGCAGTCGTTGGTTATTGATTGAGTCTGTAATGCTTATATTATATTAATTTAGATTATTTAAATATTTTAATTAATATTAATGTTGCTTTATTTCATTTGATGATTTAATTAAATTAGAAAATTTAGTTTTAGTTTATCAAGTGATTAAATTAAAATATTAAAATATCTTGTTTTCAAAAATATCATTTAAATGTAAATTGATTTCATTATTCTATTTGACGTTTTTGAAAATGGAACTTTTAGTTGAAATATCTTGTTAATTTGTTTGTGTCTATTGAGTTTAATTGATGCATGTGTTGCATACTATAACTAAAAGTTAAAGTTGTGACCTTGAAAATGGGGAAAAAGTGATATAATGCAAAAAAAAAGATGATTCCTTTTCGTAGGCTATTTTATTTATTTTCGAAAAGTGGGTAAGAAGAATATTGTTTTCTCTAAAATATACTGTCTAGGTATTTTTCTGAGGTTTTGCTTGGAAAGCTGAAAATTGAACATTGAAGGCCAAGGATTTTTCTTCATCATAGTTCGAATCCAGGACAACATTTCAGGTCTTCTTCTTTCAAATTTATTGTTATATCGTGAATTTTCATACGCAAAATGGGTTCGTGGAATTTAGATGGTAATATGCTGCAAAACTCTTGTCTTGGTACCTCCATACACATTAGAACATTAAATCAGTAATGTCAATTTTGTAGGAATTAGTGTGAGGTGAATAAGAAAATAAAGTATTGCAGACCTAGCTATGGTCTACTGTATTCTTTCGAAAATGGTTTGTGGTGCATTGTCTTTGTATGTTTTGGATCTATCGCTTTGTGCTTGATTCCTTGTGTATTATGGTAGAGGATATAGCATACTAGTGGTTTTTATTTCTTTCTGATTCTCCTGTATACAAAATGACCTAGTTAACAATTGATATCGAATTCCAACTTTATTGTATTAATCTCCTTGAATGATCCTGGTAAGGGTGGATTCGTTCAGTCTGGATTATGAAATTATATTAGTTTGTTCTCTTTCTAAACTTAGTCAAAATTTAATTTGAAATTGGGAAAAATTTTGGTTGGAATAGAATGAGATTATAGACTTGTGCATGCCTCCATTATTAGTATCTATAATTCTTATAGCATGTTATTTCTTCTCTCCTGTCATCTATTTCCTAAAGTAGTCAATGCTGCTAGGAGATTTATCCTGTATGCTGTATATTTTCTCTAAACACCTCTATTCTTTGTTTTTGAGTAGCTAAATAATGTGAATCATATTATGATTACGATCTCTACTCTTGGAATGCATGTATCGGTTTACCCTAGTTGTTATTCTTTGTCTATATTTATAGGATTCTTAGTGTGTTAATTTCTTCTTGATGTGGGCGTGGTGTAACCCCTCTTCCTGCATACGTTTGTTATTATTTTTATTTTAATGTTTATGCTTGACCAGTATGATTGACCTTCACCCAGTCTTATGCAATTTATGTATACTGGTTGAGTTTCTTGCCTCCATAGCTAGGGCCCAATTTCTTTTCACCACCACCTCTTACCTTGGCAATTATATTTTGGCCTTCTATACATCAATGTGAGAGTATCTATGTTTTATCAATCTCTTTTCAGTAGCAATGGTTGCATGAGATAACTCAACCTTCCACTGTATTTTCAAGTTCTTCTCCCTGTGATTGAGTTAGTCGCCTATGGTTCCTAAAAATAAGTAATCTAAAGAGATCAAATCATAATCTAAATAGGCCCTGCTATAGCTTTATTTTTTGTACTATTTCTTACAATTCTGACGGTCACTATGTTTGAAGTAGATTTCTTTGAATTTGAAGACCATCCCATGCCTATGTTTGCCTTTGCTGAGATATAGTTTATTTCTCCCTGAATGCATTCACAGTTCCTCTATCAGCTTTTCCTTTTTGAAACAAATTCATCTTATATTCTTCTAGAAAAGATATCGATTATATGGAAGGCCTTGTCGAATAAAAGTTGAAACGGTAAGCATCTCAGACTTTACCGTTAAAGGCAAAGAATCAAGTCTACAATTTTTCTATTAAAAGTTCAATATAAACTTTACAATTGTGTGATCATGCTGGATAGACATGATCACAGATTTTCCATAGTTGATCATGTTTTTTGTGTCGGTGCATGCATGCAAATAGTTTGCATGTTCACCTAACCTCAACTTAACTCGTGAAAAGGCTATTGGCAGTGCCATGAGCAAATAGACTTTCAATCGATTGTAGGTATGTGTTTTACTATGGCAGTCTTAATTGTTACTTTGTGCGGATAATATTTTTGTCAAGTCAAGATAATCTCTGAGGTATCTCTATTTTTTTGTTTATTTGACTAACATCACTTTTTGTTGGGTCACATTTAAATCTTTTATTAGATCAGTTTGATTGAATGCTTGTTGTTGCATGATTGACCATAATCACTACCTGTTAGGTCGATCTCTCTTGTTCCTATTTAGTCATTGTCAATCCCAACAATTCCTTTGTGCGTGTAACTTCTGCCTTTGCCACATGTTAGTAATACCATAGAAGAAGTTCCTTTTCATATCTCTTTAGTATTTAACACCGATTAAGTGAAAGAAGAGTTATTAGTAAGCTTATCTGAATAAATTCTTTGTCATCTCTTAATTCATGATTACTCTTACTCATAAGATAAGACAGAGATAAATAAGTATATTAGTTTCTTTTTTTTATGAAAAATAAACATATAGGATGTCTATTCATATTATTAAGTACATTATGAATTATTTGTATTATAATAATGAATATATGTAGTTATGGAATCCGTATTTGTTGTTGTGTGTTAACTTCATAATTTTAAATACATCTGTTTTATTAAAATTTAGAATCATGAGTATTAAGGTGGTATTTATTGTCGACTCTTTCTATAAGTGCAAATTTTATGAATCATGGCTTTAAATAACAAATCAATGTTCTGCTATTTGGAAGGGTTGATAATCAAAACTTATGGTATTGGAAAGCTAGCATTCATAGTTTCATAATATATAAAATCTACGTATCTCTTTATAAACAAAGTAAAGAGTAGGTCATCAGTAATGCAAGTATGGATGGTGTTAGTTTTAAACAAGTAATATTCCTAGACTTTTGTTATTCTATATTATGACATTTAATTCTTAGGTATTTAAGTATTGTATTTTAAACCCTTCTTTAGTTTGGGAAATGGTTTAATAAATTAAATACATATGCATCGTTAAGTTTAGAACAGTTAAATGGTCTTATTTAATTGTAATTGATTTGAGTGTTTGGTTAATAAGTTGTTGAGTTATTAATGTCTTCTTATTTAAGATAGTGAGTTTGAAATATTAATTTTGGGAAATTAAAGCTATTGTATTCTCATTCAATGAACTTAAGTATATTGAGTTAGACTAGTATGTTTGGAATTATTGAAAGAAACTTGTTGATTATGTTCAAATGATATCTTCATATTAGGCTATTCTTATTTGATGCTTTGAAATTGAGTTGATTAGCTTTCGTCTTCTTGGGGTTGAAACTAGTAGTTTTGTTGATTCATGATTAGTGTTGCGTGAATGTATTGTATTGAGTTTGATGTGAAGTTGTGAGCCTTGATTGTTTTTTGAATCCTATTTGAGGTATTCAAATTTTATTATATGATTATGATGACCTTGGATCTTTGTGAGGAGAAGTATTCTCTTACATGCTTGGGGGGTTATTGTTTGTCACTTTGAGGATTGGTACCTAGGAGGAGTGGCTTTCGTTAGGGGCCGGACCGGAAGTGGTTGCATGGGTAACCTCTCGGAAGTATTTGCTATAGTGATTTCACTCTTGTCCTTGGGTTTTTGTCAGGTCTCTTGTGTAAGGTCATTTATGTTTATATCTTTGCTACCTAGAGTATGTTTGTTTTCATATGGATCTATTGTCATTATGATGTCATGATTATCGACCTTGTGTTGTATGTTGTCTCTTTTATTGTCTGATCGACTTGAGAACCTGTTCTATCTCCTAGCATGGGGGGTGGGCTTTCGATCTCCACACGGTTGGGAGGAACGTGCCACATTCTCCATTGGGTCCCCTACGGGTAATATCATCCGTGTCATGATTTGTCTTGGTAGGATCCTGGTTGCATGTAGTTCACGGAGTTGGTCATCAGATGAGTTTGAGGTCGACATTGGCTCGTGGTCTTATTCTTTGTTGTACTCACTATTGAAATTCTATTATATTATTCATTCAAGTAGCGAGATTGGTCACAATCCTGCGTATTGTAAACAACTTGTAACATAAATATTGATGTGTAATGCCCTGCCTTGCAACCCTAAAGGAAGTTGTAATTAACAACTTAAGCGAACCAATTTTTTTTATAAAGTGTAGTTAACATACACATTCACTTACTAATTAACAACAACCTCTAAGGCTACAAGGTTAGGATTACTTAAACCCACACATACATATTACATATAACCAAAGCATTATGAGCTTTATGAAATAAATATCATACATCATAAGAATACCACATAACATAATAAGATGAACATCCAAGATACAATCTCATAAACATTAACTTAATCCAATAGTTACATCTCTCATTCCCAAAATGAGACAGTAGTACAAAAGTATAATAATTACATAATCTCACCTCATAAACATAAGAGGGATAAAATAACTTATACAAATAGAAATATTACAATGCAAGAAAATACAATAGAACCACGAGCTGTCCATCTGGATGTCTCGCCTCCATGAACTTAAGATCAAGGGGGACCCAACGGTTTTGGTGCATGTTTCACCCAACCATGTGGTACCTGAAGGCCCACCCTCCATGCTAGGAGATAGTAACCACATAACATGGACAAAGATCTACAATCACTAACCAAAGGCAGACTCATACTGACATAACCAAACAAATGAACCAAACGAGTACAACTCAAGTACAACACTAATATTACTGACATAGGTCACATTGCTTCCAAACATAAAATCGACCAAGTATGTTCAGAGAGCAATACACGAATACAAATACCAATCACCAAGGGAATCTCAAGTTCACATGAAATAGAAAACATAACCACTCCAACTCAAGGAGGAAACAATTAATAGAACACACTCCAAACATCTTGGAGGCAACAAATACATAGTCCACTCTTTTCACAGGAGGTACAAAACGTCCCCGTTTATGAAAATCGGGTAATAACTGAAACACACCATACACTACACAAGGGAAGAACAACTGGTTGACATAAAGATTCGACAACCTTCATTCACTAAGTTCTTCAAGAAGACTTATAATTTAGGACTAACACTAAATCTCAAAACCCACAATGCAACTTGACGACATAGCAACAAAAGCATTCAAGTCATTAATCAAATCTAATATTTGGATTTCCTAAATCCATATTCATTCAATAGGTAACATTAACAAGGTCAAAAACACTTTTATAGGGTTAACTCAAATAATCATATACCCATATTTCTATTTCCATTATAAGAAATCTTAAACAATTTGAACTTACATCCCCTTACGAAATAAAAAGAACTAGAACATTTAAGGCAATCACAAGAGCATTACTATTTTTGGATATACTAAATCCATATCTCCTTCATATTTCATTCACAATAAATTAATTGCTCTACTTGAAATATAATAAATTAAAATAGCCATTTGCCTCATCAATATAAACAACTTCTTAATTTACCTTTAAATTGACACAAAATCATGCAAGTAACTCTTTCCATTTCTTAACCAAATCTTACATCTCATTCAATTTTCTATTTAGAACATTCAATCACTTTAATATAATAAATATCGTTTATCGATCCATTTACCCATATACACTAGTCAATCTATTTTAAATCTCTATTCAATAATATATTGCATGCTTCTTATTAAAATAAAATACGATAATGAATTTACACTTAATATATGTATATTTATGTTCCATATTATGTATACACCAAATATATATATTAATAATTTAATTATATATATTCTTTAATATTTCAATCACAACGATTAAAATTGTTCTATGGAAATAAATGAAACAAAACAAATATTTGCCTTTTCCAATATAATTAGTTCCTAAATTTACGTCTAATACAACATAAACTATTGCAAATACCATATTCAAATTTTCTATCCAAAATCTATACCACGCATTCTAATTTTATCGTTTAAAATCCCTATTCCCAATAATATAAAACTTTTGCTCTTTCAACTTAATTGAAATAATTAAACAAGTATCTTCAATCTACAAATACAAGAAATACTAATTTAAACAATTTAAATCAATTTCAATGTTTACTTATAAAACTAACATCAGTTCTCTATTAACTGGATTCCTTTCGTTTTCCAACTAACTCAAATGATTTAATTATTTAATATAAAATACATTTTTCCTATTAAACTAAATTATGCATACTAATCAGTTCCAATAAAAATATTTCTTTCAGGTACACAACTAACTCTTCTAATTTCTACAATTCATTACATAATTCAATATATTGATAAAACTGAATTAAGAATTCATCTTTTCAAATAGGGGAGAAATTACACTAATATTTAATTCTCTAATTGCTCTTAATAAAATAAGTATTTTCAACTATAACTCAAAACATTTCGCTTTAAATTAAATAACCAATTGCCCTTGCAAATTAAATCATTATAAAATTAATCAAATTAACATTTGGTCTCTTCCATAATTTATTGTGTTAAAATAAGATCAATATTTGGACTATAACTCAATATCATATATATATTTTTCCAATTAAATCAAATTAATAATTGGATTTTTTACACATGAATATAAATTTCACAATTAAATCTTAAATTATGCATTCCTTAAATCAAATATTTAACTCCTTCAATTAAACTTTAAATGTCATTTTAAAATAAACAATAATTTCCCCATACGTTTATAATTTTAATTCCACTAATCTAATATACAAATTTTATTTAAAATAATATAAATAAATATAATAATTTAATATTATAAATTATAATATAAAATATTATTAAATAATATTTTAATATTATAATAACAATACATAAAATATTAATATTTATAAATATCAATTTATTATTATTTTATTATCAGCCATGGAAAAATAACTTAACAGCAGTCTCGTGTTTCAAGCATAACTCAAAAACTGCGATCTGGGTACTTGCGAGTTTTTTGCAAGGATAAGAAAACTTCAAGGCGCTAAAACCCTTTAACTTTCCTGACAACCCAGTTTGTGAAAGTGAAGTTTTATGCGACAGAACCAGACCATTTTACCTTGAAAAATATAACTACTCTGCGGATTTTAAAATTCGATTTTTTCATAATAAACAGAGGGTTTCATTTTCTAAAAACATTCTAAAAACATTGCTCAATCTCTATGTTTGAATCCAAAAACAAAATAATCGATTTCCTCAAACAAATTAAATTCAACTGAGGTTTTCACAATTTTCACTCAAGAATTTTCACAAAACAAAAGCTACAAATTTATTTGATTTTTTTCTTCTAATAACAAATTTCTTTTCTAAAATAGATTTAACAAACAAATCTTTAATCACTACTATTTTAAAAATAGTCAAGAACAATAAAACACAAAGAGGAAAACCTGGTTCAAGAAGCTACATGAAAAAATGAATTTCTGCTGCAAGCCTCCTCCAATGATTTCCTAAATTTTCTTCAATCATCCAATGAATCCAATCCAAGACCCAACAAATGCAAACAATCTTTCCTCCAATCAATTCTACAATCAAACTTTATTCAAACCCTTCCTTTGTGCAAATTTTTCCAAAATTTCTTCTCTGCTGTAAAAATGAATTTTTCTAAAAACTTTTCTGCCCTAAAATTAAAACATGTATTCTTTATAAATCAAAAATACCTAATACAACCCTAATTCACATTACATGCAAATTAGATATTAATTTCAATTTCAATTTTTACAACCCTAATTCACATTGCATGCAAATTAGATATTAATTTTAATTTCAATTTCAATTTCAATTTTTTGAAAACCCACTTTCAATTTAAAATGCAATTTCAAATAATAAATTAATTTCCAAAGTTGAAACTCATTTCCCAAATAAACATTTAATTACAATTTCTAATTTAATTCCCACACTTTGAAATTAAATTCCAAAATTAATTTTAATTCTTTTATTTCTTTTTATTTTCTTGCATCACGTTTAATTAATTAATTTAATTATTTAATAACTAAATTCAACCCCCTTGGATTAAATTTAATTGATTAAATAAATTAAATATAATTAATTAATTTTAAATATAAACTTTTATTCACATTGCATTATTTAAATTAAACAATCATCAACATGATTTAAATGCAATTATTCTAAATATCTATTTCCAAATCAAGAATCCTTGAGAATTAAATAACATTAAAGCAAGACCAACAATGACTTGACACACACGACTGATGACACACTAAGGCTAGGGTGTAAACTTGACACATGTTACCTAGCTACTATCTCTCGTTCAACTTAACCATTGGATCGACATGCTCAAACCTGTGAAACCAGGTGGAGTTGATGTCATGTACTTGCAATCTTGCAACCAAGTAAACATCATACAATATATCCAGCATATAATACACACCGTGAAGGAGAAATCATAGATTCGCAGGGTGCTTGCAAGTGAGTGATGTGAACCCGTCTTCTTCACCAATACACTCATCAAAACTGACACTTCCATCATAATCCAATAATCTCTTAATAACATCTCATGTTAACTTTACAACATCATTAATCCATTACAGCATGAGAAACACTAATTAGGTCAACACATCACACAATAATAGTTGTCACTCAATAGTAGCGATCAAAACATCATAACAAAATGTATCCAGTATCAAAGTAACTACAACCAAACATAACATAAAGTAAACTGAATAAGGAGCAAAATGGAGGGGTATTACATGATGTATGAAATCTGTATATGACTATATTCTTGATTAGAGATTTTTGGATTTAGTTATGTTGTGTTATTGTTTACTTTATATAGCATTGTTGTCGAACCCTTGAGCATTTATGCTAGGTTGTTACTATAGATAGGGGAAAAATCTAAAATCTGAGAT
This sequence comes from Sequoiadendron giganteum, assembly GCA_007115665.2. Lineage (NCBI taxonomy): Eukaryota > Viridiplantae > Streptophyta > Pinopsida > Cupressales > Cupressaceae > Sequoiadendron > Sequoiadendron giganteum. Next base: position 141,475,278 of record CM021104.1, read on the forward strand.
CTTATTAGATTAAGATTCAGATTTTCACCATCCTCAATGTAGTTACCTATAAAACATACACATTTACGAAATGAATAATTTAATCTGAACAAACATGCATGTCACCAGGGATTCACTCCATTGTTCTTCTCAATCTCGCATAAGAATGCAAGCTTTGAAGGATTTGACTATTGATAGAATGTTGATTGCTCACTATTTCAGCATAACGATAAGATAGGGATGATGAATGAAGGATGGATGATGATGAAAAGTTGGAGAATGAATCTGATAGAGTAATGGTACTAGAAGAAGTCGATCCCAAAATGGCTTGTGAGAGGCTATATTTATAGAGTTTCGACATGGACAAAGAAGAAGATTTGATTTTTTCATTTTAAAGGAAACAAATCCTGAAAAAGATGAGAAGGATAAGTGTTGAATTATCTAATTAAACAAATTAATTAGATACACATGAGTTTTGTTTTTAGAAAGAAAGAGAGAAGATATTTTAAGATTTTATTAATTAAATAAATATTTAATTTATTTAATTAATGTTGGATTTATGATTTAGTTAATTAAATAATATAAATTATTTAATTAACATTAGAAGAAAGAAGAGATTATGAATGAAAGCGACTTGATTAATTAAATAATATAAATTATTTAATTAACATTAGAAGAGTGGAGGGATTATTAATGAAATTAGTCAAATAAAGAAGATTTATTTAACTAATTAGAAGATGACAAGAGTACCTAGGGAAAAACATGCTACAAGATGTCTAAATGACCTACTGTTGTGATAAGGTATTGTAAAAGGACATTTTTGGGTGTCTACATTTGCCCCTCTTTGAGATGATGTTTGAGATGATGAGATTTGTGTCAAGTAACATCATTTCAAAGAAGTTAAAGTATGGATAGAGGAAAATGGATGATGATAGAAAGATAAGCTAATGATGATGATAAGATGAGGAAAAGGATAAGATGATGATTGGATGGTGATGATATAAGAATAGGATGATGATGCCCCCTCGAGAGGATAAGCGAGTTGGAAGGACATAGGTATGCTCTCGAAATGGATGAAATGATAAAAGATGGATAAAGAGATGGATAATACGTTATGCTACAAGAAAGTGAGCAATCATGGTGTTTGCTATAGCACTAGACGTTATGCACCAAGGTATAAGGACCAAGGTGACAATGTGTCTCATGCCCCAGCATAATATAACCTTGTTTAAACGTATGAAGGAGTAAACTTAGAGCATTAAATTCCTAATGCACAAAAGGTATGATATGACCTTAGATACAAAGGATAGTGCAAAAATATATTCCAACATACACAAGATATGAATATTAGCTGGAAAGATAAAAATTTGATACCAATGCAAGATAAAATGATAACGCACACAAGCAAGCAAGCAAGCATGCACAAATGATTCAAAAACAAACAAGGTATTGCCCCTATCAAGTTGTAAACCATCGATTAATTGATTGAATGATGATAATGATAGTGTTGTCATTGCGGGGAACGATATATCCCTAGATCAACACAAGGATGACTGATTGACTGATTGGTTGATTTGGTTTATGACAAGATTAGGATCAATACCATTGATGCAATTGGATAATTTGACAAGATTGATCGACTTGATTAGTATGGATTGATGATGACTTGCACTTGGATTTGATGTATTGATGAATGAGTTTGATGAAGATGATTGATTGGTTGAATGGTCGGATGATTGGATTGAGATATTGGATTGATTAGATGAGATTGAAAGAAGTGATTGGATGGATTAATTAGAGGAAATGATGTTACTTTAACTTTTTGGATTAATTAGAGGAAATGATGGATTAATTAGAGGAAATGATTGGATGGAAAGTGAGTGGATGGATTGATTAGATGCTTGAAAAAAATGGAATGATGATGATAAGATGAATATTTTTAGAATATTTTGAATTTTTTATTTTATTTTTTAGAATATTTGATTTTTTTGTAATTTTCTTCAGGACATTTTAATGGAAGAATTATAGGATGAGGTTACTGAATAGGATGATCAAGATCAAATAGATAAGATATGGACACAAATTCCTAAGTTTATTTTTGCCCCTACTCCTCATCAAGACCAAGGAAGGGAAGAAAGGATGTATTTAGATAGGATGCTGGAATTGGATAAGGTGAAGGATACATTACAAAACATATGGATAAAGTGTATAGGATAAGATGTATGATGTTCAAGAAGATCCTTACCCTTGTCAAGATCAAAGGTGGAGATGTAAAGAATGAATGTAAAGAGGATAATGGATATGAATGACAAGATGGATGGAACTTGCCCCCAAGTGTAAAGTGCAAGAGGATTATGAAAGATAGGATGTGGATAGGGATACAAAGGAAGGACTCAAGCATCAAGTTTCATGGCTAATATCCCTCCAATGTGTTCTAATAAGCTATGGCAATAGACTCATAAATTTTGGCATGATGGAAGAAGCTAAGGATTTAAGAAAAGGTTTTGACTAAAAGAGGATAATGGGGGATGAAATTTGGCTCATGGATAGGAGGTTGGAAGGCTTTTTGATGGATAGATGGAAAGGATGGGAAGATCAACATTGGTACACACCTTGAAGGGTTGTGGAGTGATGGAAGAGAAGTGGCTTTTGAATTTAGAGATTTAGATGGAGGAGTGAATGGGTATTTTGGGAAATAAGGACCCAAAATGGATGGTGGTGATAAAGGATATTTAGAATTGGATGGAGTTTTTGGATAAGCAAGTTTGGATGCCAATTTAGATTTTATTGTTTCTATGAGACTTTTAGGAATCCACATAGATTTTGACTTTGATTTTTGATTCATGGGCCTTTGTGGCCTTTGAAATTTTTGATTTGTGGGCCTTTGTGGCCTTTGATTTTTTTCTTTTGAATTTGGATCAGACTTTCTTTTATTTTTGCATGTCTCTTCGAGGAGACATGTTGATCCTTTGATGTATGTGGATTTTGATATGGAAGCTTTTGAAATTTGGCACCCAAATTGCTTCCAAGAGAAATGGGATGGGTGGATAAAAATGAATGATATGAAGGTATTATGGATGGGTTGGTGTAGGTATGTTGGAAAAGGTTCAAGGGTGTGTACCTTTGTTGATCTTGACTAGGGATATGAGGTATGTAGGGCCCCAATATGGATGGAAGGGTTGATGAACTAGGGTTTGGACGATAAGGACCAAGGATAGATGGAAGGTTTGATGGAGATAAGGACCTAAGATAGATGGAAGGTTTGATGGATATGTATTGTTTATGAAACAAGATGCGAGTCCAAGTTGTGGAGGATATGATATGGATGAAAGGATAGGTGTTGGAATTAAACCGAAGTGGATAAAGGTAGAGGAATCCATTTTATAGGTGTGGGGTTCATAGATAGCTTGAATAGGTGTGATAGACTCTTGTGGATGATTGTGATCATGACATGAAGATAAAGGGGTTCTTTGATCTTGACTTGAGGTAGGATCATGGGATGGGATGGATGGTATCATGTGATCTTGGTTATAAGATGGAAGGGGATCATGACATGGAGATGAAGGGATGCTTTGATCTTGACTTAGAGGAAGGGGATCATTGCATGGAATAGAAGTTAGACTTTGATCTTGATTTAGATAGGGATCATGAGATGGAAGGGTATCATGTGATGGGGTGGGTGTGACATCTTGATCTTGATTGGGAGGGGTATCATGAGATGGAAGGGTATCATGTGATGGGGTGGGTGTGACATCTTGATCTCAATTGGAAGGGGTATCATGAGACAGAAGGGTAATGAATGGAGTATCCAACCATGGTTAACATTTGGTTGACATCATTCCTAGCATATCCTTACCTTGGTCTCACGTTTACCTATCTCCATTTCATTTCAAAACTCAGATACTCCCTGCTCTATCTAGGGGCAAGACCCTTATCATGCAACTATAGTGGGTACAGCACATGATCCTGTGTTCTTAAAAAGTCTTGAAAAAAGATCTACAAATTCAAAAAGTGTCTTGAGAAAATACAAAAACATCCAAATCATTGTCAAAATCCAAAAATCAAAGTCAATCTGATCAATTCAATCGATCATGTCATTTCAGTCTTCATCCTCATCCAAACTACGTTGTCTCTACGCATTTGCTACGTAGGCAAGATTCATCTCTGAATCCCCGAGACATTAGGTCAATCCTCCTAGGTTTGTCGCAAAATAAATCATGATTCAAACTGTTGTTCTTTGGACAATATCATTGGCCGTGTCGAACTACGAGGTCTCTGAGTGCACAACGTAGGCAAGGCCATCAATCGATGGACCCCCAAGGCCACACTAGGTCAGTCCATTAGGGTTCATGGCACTATACATTCACACACGTCAAACTATCTTCAAATCAAGCAAATCTTATGTCAATCTTGAACTATCAATCTATCAATAATATGTTTCGTCAACACTTTCAGTCGATTCGGCATGTCAGCAATGACATAGTCAAAATCATATCAGGACAATTTATCATGGCAAAGCTTTGTGTTCTTTTTCAGATATTTCCTTCTGAAGAACAACTTTTGTCAACTTGTTTTCTGCTTTTGGATGTGTCCTTCCTAAGCATCGTCATCATCACCTAGCATTTTGATGGATTCTCCTAACTTAAAGAATCGATCTCCTAGATATCAACATCATTCAGGATGTGTCCTTCCTGAATTTGATATCACTCGACATTTAACAACACTTGACATTAAAACACTTGGCAAACTTTTGTTTTTCTGTCTTTTGATAATTATCATGATATTAGTTCCTTATGTCTTAGGAACCATGACGTATCATGATGACTATCCTTGTCTGCTTATCACTCTACTATTAGTTTCTCCAGGATGTCCTGATTTTAGGATTGAGAGAAGCAACGACATAGTATGATGATTTTACTATTTGTTTTTACTATCATGTGGTTAGTTTCTCAAAGACGTCCTATCATCAAGATTTAGAGAAGCAACAATGTCTCATGATTGGTTTCGTTTTTCTGGCAGTTGGTCACAACAAAGTGACTAGGGGCAATAGTGTTCCTCGCATGAGTCATGATCATCTTCATCTTTGACTGTTGATCTACGTGATGGTTTGGCCTTGCACACTATTGATCTATGTCATATCAAAGTGTTTGTCAACCATCATGACACTTTTCGCCCAATGATGATTAAAGAGCAACTAGAATAGCACTATAGCAAAGCTTTTGAAGGATTTTTAATTTTTCGCACTAACATGCATATCTTTCTTCGCACTAACATCCATCTTCGTCTTCTTTTCTATGGTTCTCTGATGATATCCTGTGACATACAAAAACAAAGTTGCATACATAATGGCATGATCATTTCATATTCATCTGTATATATCAAATACCATAATTCACATTGCATAAACACTATCATTTACACCCATTCATAAGACCATCATTTGAATCAACATATAAGCATCATAAATAAACATTTGCATCAGCATCACATCATCATTACACAATGCATACATAAACCACATATATAATTGCATTCATAAGCATAAGCATAGTATCCATACATCTCATATCATAAAAGCATCACATAAACATCGCATAAAATATTAGAATACCATAATGCATAACATCATATAGGCCACATCAAAACCGCATCGCATATATATACAATCTCAAAAATGTCATGTCACAGGATAGAGTCATATAACATCCCAAAAATAGAGCTCATAGGCTCGAATATCAAAATATATATGTGTCTAAAAGAAAGTCCAAAGATGGCCCTCCTCCATCCCATGAAGGCGAACTACGAGGTGGTTGTGCTTGATCAACCACGTGGAAAGTGACCTGAATGGGAGGGGTGTCCTGCGTCTAACTTTGTGATCCTGAGGGATCAGTAACAGGAGGTTGGCTCTGCTCTGCCTGGTGTCCTGATGACACTAATCTATGTCCATGCCCTGACCTATGGCTATGAACTGATGAGTGCTTGTGAGAGCTATGAGATCTGGGACCTGATGACTGCCCTGATGTAGTAGACCCTCCAGCACTGGTGTGACTACTGTTGTGGGACTTGTAGCTATGTGTCTAACTGCCACTACCTGTCTTGTTGTAGGATCGGGACAACCCTGGGTCCTGTCTATCAGGTGGAACTGCCTACTCATATAATGCCCTGTACCGGCCCCTGCTCTCTGCTACCCTAGCTAGCTCTTGGGCGATATCTCCTGTTGGCCCAACGCATAACTCTGCAAACTCTGAAACCCACCACTCTGACTCCTGTTGCCGAATGATGGCCTAATCCCACTCAACCCGGGTGACCTCTAACTCTGTCGCTAAGGCCTTGTTTTGAGACAAGGCTGCATTGAGTATGCTCTATAAGTCTGAGATCCATTGATCAACGGTGGCATCCACAGGAAAAATAGGTGGTCTGTCACCCTCATCATCTCCAAAGATCACCTGCTCCCACAGCCTCTGATCCGCCTCATCCTCCTCCTCCTCCTCCTCCTCATCTCTCTCTCCCTCAGCCTAGACCTCCTCCACATCTATGTCGAGAGGGTGTCCCCCAACAAGTGGATCCACCCCTACTCGCTCCTCCGCTACCACCTCTGCCTCCACTCGCTCCTCCACCACCACAACCACCTCCTCCTCAAACACCACCTCCACATCCTCCTCATCACCTCTGACCTCACCGGCCCTCGCCTCTGGCTCTCTCTCCTCCCCCTCCTCCCGAATGGGTGACAATGATGCACCACCCACTTTCTGCCTCACTCTCCTGGGCTGCCTCTGCCCTCAATCATCCCTCCTCCTCCTGGCACCCCTACCATCTCCTCCTCCCCCTCCACCTCCTCCACCTTCGTCATCTCCTCCACTCCCTACACCTCCACCACCTCCTCCATCTCCCCCATCCCTCCCTCCTCCTCCCCTGCCTCCATCCCTACCCCCAGCATCTCTACCATCCCTGCCTCCATCTCTGCTACCCCGACCTCTCCTTGGTACCCGTGGAATGATTGATTTGTGATCTATCGGCGTTGGACCATCTGGATCTGTCAAAGGGATGGGCCTATGAACCTACCACCAGGTATCAAACTCGACAGACATCCCTGGATCTATCGGACCCCCTCTCCATGCCCACTGAACTACCACTAGGTTGTCAACCTGCTGCTCTACCATTGTGACTGATATGGGTGGCCCCCACATGGTCTCCCTAGATGATTGAGCATACTCTACAGTGCCTACTGGCACAATCTGTTGCTCCCCAAACTGTCATGGTACCTATTGGGGCAGGTACATCTCAATGATCCTCTAGGTCTAAATTGTGCGACCAATAAGATATTGAAACTGTCTGCAAAAGGATAGGTGGCCATCCTCATCTGACCACTGAGCACATTCTCTGTAGGGTCTCCAAACAAAATTGATCATCGTGTCTATCTGATGACGCTAGTACCTGGTATCTCCAACATGAGTCTGGCTAACTAATCTGGCATATAAATAAACACAGGGCATCCCATCACCCAACTGTTGCATCTATACTGGCGGTTGAAAAATGGGAATGCACTCCCATACCCAAATCATGAGTAAGGTGGTCCCACAGCTGATACTGTGACCCTGACGGTAAACTACCTCATGCAACTGATGGTATAACATGGCCAACAAGTAGGGCCCCCAAGCGAAAACAATCCTCTGTAGACACATCTGAACTAGAACATCCCCCCATCCGATGGGAAACTCGTGACCATGACGATCAGGAATCAACAAACCCACGATCAAGGTCATGAGCATCGCGTTGAACCTGGGAAATCGGTCAGCCACAACATCTCAGTCGATCTCATAACCATCCAGAGCCAACTATACATCGACACCCTCGTATCTCTCTGTCAAGACCTGCCACCCTCGGTGGGGATCATAGACCACCCTCTCTCCACTGATTGAAATGCGGAGAATGCGGTAAACATCCTCCAAAGTCATAGTCGCCTCTCCAGTAGGTAGGTGGAACGACCAGGTCTCAAAATGCCACCTCTCACAAAGAATTGTTAGCAAACCTTAGTTTGCCTGAATAATAGGCATGTAGGTAACATGGTATAGGCCTAGGGCCATCAATCGTTGTCTCTATCTATCACTAAGACGATCTCTGAAAGCATACGTCGCTGGTCGGAACTCTCGGGTATAGATGGGCACAAGCCAACTTTGCACAAGGAAAGGCCAATGATTAGCAAATATGGAGCAACATTATGGAAAGTTTACTACTACTGACGAGTCAAGGGTAAATAAAAGTTAATCTCGACAAAGTCAACCAAAGTCATCTCTGGTTAGCTGCAATTGCGTTGCGTTAACTACAAATGAGTCACAATATTTCAATCGCGACATGCTGCAAGGAAAATGTGTTGCAATAAGTCAAATGCGTCGTTCTGACCGGCAGATGCGTGAGCAAACAATGAATGCATCATTTTAGTTATCAAATGTGCGATTCAACAGCATATGCATCGTGAAACATGTCAAACGCGTCGCAAATTTGCAAATGCATTGCAAAATCTGGCGATTGCGTCACACTTTATCGATTGCGTCATGTCAGCTTGTGAATGTGCAATTGCACAAATAACGTATTCTACCCATCGCACTTGCATCGCGATGTAATCAAATGCAGTGAACGTGAAGTCATTTGTGGCTTTCACGATAGCGTTTGTGTCACACCGCAATTGTTTTCCCCTCGTTTTACCCTCATAAATGCATGAAAATTAAAATTTGACAAGTCGGATAAGGTACTTACCAGTGCACCTGTGCCCTCGGGTCATCGAAATGAACACACGCGATATCCATGGTGTGTAGTTGTTGGAATCACCATCCTCACTCAGAGCTCTGATTTCTAAAACATTCTAAATAACAAATGAGAAAATGACATTTGGTTTAACCTTTTCAACCTATTTATAGGCTGAAAATTAGGGTTTTGACCTAGTAGGCTGTACTGGAGGCTCATTTGACCACCTTTGACTGGCATTTTGGCTGACTTGGCATCCTCCGTTTTCGAAATCATTCGCGCCCTTATTTATCTAATAATTATTCGAGCTAATCGGGATATTTTTCAAATTTTTTTGAGCTCGGGTCAAAATTCAAAAAAATTTCCAAGGGGCATAGGCACTCCGTACCTTCGCTGGGGCATATTTTGGACTTGTTTTCTTTGCCACAATGCAACAAGCTGCATTATGACAAAGAGGGGCAAATGTGGACACATAAAAATGACCAAGACCTGCAAGCACTATTTGACTACCTTCGTCATGACATGATTATAACATTTTAATTATGTTTCTAACCCACATTCAATTATTAATTAAATAATTCATAATTATTTAATTAATTCATAAACTTTAATTCTTCATGATTATTAAATAAATAAATCTTATTTATTTAATTTAATATGTCACTAATTATCAAAGTCTTCTAATAATTAAATAAAGTCATCAATTTATTTAATTAATCCTTATCATTAATGTCCTCCTGATTATTAAATGAGTATATTTAAAATATATTCATTTAATGTGTCATTAATTCCTAAATCCTCTCTTAATTAAATAAATTCATTTATTTATTCAATTAATTAATGACTTCTTCTAAATTAAATAATTATTTTAATTATTTAATTATGGCATGTGACATTTCTATATTTTTAAATAAAACAAATCACTTAAAAATATCTCACATACTTAACTAATTCTTCATTTAGTAATTAATTTCAAAAATCAATTACTAATTACCTCACAAAATCTTCTATTTTGAATTAATTTAATTCAAAAGGGAAATATTCTTCTGCAAATCAAATAATTTCCAAAATTATTGATTTTCTAAAATCTCATCCTCTTATGATATTGCTATCACGATTCAACCGTGTAGTTTTCGAGTCAAATTCATTGACCCATGATTCATGAGTAGTGGTTCACAAGAACCCATCTCTCATGATAATGAATGGTCCACTTAGCACTCATTGCATCCAGGTGATCCTCACAGAGGTGAAGCATTGGTCCGTTTCGGGAGGTCACCCATCTCAGTACTGCTCTAGCTCAAGTGCGCTTAACCAGAGAGTTTCCCCCAAGGTTAAGCCCACTTAGCTTGATACCCCATTTGAAAAACCTTTAGCAAGTGTTGTGCCTTATGAACCATTCATTATAGAGCCCCTTTAGCTCATCAATTGATAAGTAAGAGGTTTCTTCCATAGCATGTCAAATTATCATATTGCTATCAAGATTCAACCATGTAATTTTCGAGTCAAATTCATTGACCCATGATTCATGAGTAGTGGTTCACAAGAACCCATCTCTCATGATAATGAATGGTCCACTTAACACTCATTGCATCTAGGTGATGCTCACAGAGGTGAAGCATTGGTCCATCCTAGGAGGTCACCCATCCCAGTACTGCTCCAACTCAAGCACGCTTAACCATGGAGTTTCCCCCAAGGTTAAGCCCACTTAGCTTGCTATTTGCAAAACCTTCAACAAGTGTTGTGCCTTATGAACCATTCATTATAGAGCCCCTTTAGCTCATCAATTGATAAGTAGGAGGTTTCTTCCACAGCATGTCAAATTATGATATTGCTATCAGGATTCAACCGTGTAGTTTTTGAGTCAAATTCATTGACCCATGATTCATGAGTAGTGGTTCACAAGAACCCATCTCTCATGATAATGAATGGTCCACTTAGCACTCATTGCATCTAGGTGATGCTCACAGAGGTGAATCATTGGTCCATCCCGGGAGGTCACCCATCCCAGTACTGCTCCAACTCAAGCGCGCTTAACCATGGAGTTTCCCCCAAGGTTAAGCCCACTTAGCTTGCTACCCCATTTGCAAAACCTTCAGCAACTGTTGTGCCTTATGAACCATTCATTATAGAGCCCCTTTAGCTCATCAATTGACAAGTAGGAGGTTTCTTCCACTGCGTGTCAAACTATGATATTGCTATCAGGATTCAACCTTGTAGTTTTCGAGTCAAATTCATTGACCCATAATTCATGAGTAGTGGTTCACAAGAACCCATCTCTCATGATAATGAATGGTCCACTTAGCACTCATTGCATCTAGGTGATGCTCACAGAGGTGAAGCATTGGTCCATCCTGGGAGGTCACCCATCCCAGTACTACTCATGAATCATGGGTCAATGAATTTGACTCGAAAACTACATGGTTGAATCCTGATAGCAATATCATAATTTGACACATTGTGGAAGAAACCTCCTACTTATCAATTGATGAGCTAAAGGGGCTCTATAATGAATGGTTCATAAGGCACAACACTTGCTGAAGATTTTGCAAATGGGGTAGCAAGCTAAGTGGGCTTAACCTTGGGGGAAACTTGGTGGTTAAGCGCGCTTGAGCCGGAGCAGTACTGGGATGGGTGACCTCCCAGGACGAACCAGCGCTTCACCTCTATGAGCATCACCTAGATGCAATGAGTGCTAAGTGGACCATTCATTATCATGAGAGATGGGTTCTTGTGAACCACTACTCATGAATCATGGGTCAATGAATTTGACTCAAAAACTACACGGTTGAATCCTGATAGCAATATCATAATTTGACACGCTGTGGAAGAAACCTCCTACTTATCAATTGATGAGCTAAAGGGGCTCTATAATGAATGGTTCATAAGGCATAACACTTGTTGAAGGTTTTCAAATAGCAAGCTAAGTGGGCTTAACCTTGGGGGAAACTCCATGGTTAAGCGTGCTTGAGTTAGTACTGGGATGGGTGACCTCCCGGGACGGACCAATGCTTCACCTCTGTGAGCATCACCTAGATGCAATGAGTGCTAAGTGGACCATTCATTATCATGAGAGATGGGTTCTTGTGAACCACTACTCATGAATCATGGGTCAATGAGTTTGACTGAAAACTACACGGTTGAATCCTGATAGCAATATCATAATTTGACATGTTGTGGAAGAAACCTCCTACTTATCAATTGATGAGCTAAAGGGGCTCTATAATGAATGGTTCATAAGGCACAACACTTGCTGAAGGTTTTGCAAAAGGGGTAGCAAGCTAAGTGGGCTTAACCTTGGGGGAAACTCCATGGTTAAGTGTGCTTGAGTTGGAGCAGTACTAGGATGGGTGACCTCCCAGGATGGACCAATGCTTCACCTTTGTGAGCATCACCTAGATGCAATGAGTGCTAAGTGGACCATTCATTATCATGAGAGATGGGTGCTTGTGAACCACTACTCATGAATCTTGGGTCAATGAATTTGACTCGAAAACTACATGGTTGAATCCTGATAGCAATATCATAATTTGACGCATGGAAGAAACCTCCTACTTACCATCTCATCCTCTTGTCTTCTCATTTTTAATAATTTCATCTCCACTGTCACATTCACTCTATATTTAATTCATTTAATTAAATCTTATTTACACCTGTGGGTATTTTGTCGTAACCCTAATTGAGGTTGCCTTATTGAATCTTGACCTTTGATTCTAGGGTATTCCTCAATCTCTCATCTTGTTCATCCATTCAAGATTGCATTTTCTATAAAATGACAATCTTGATCTCATTTTCGGATCCATGATCATTTGTTTACACTTTTATTATAGGCATTCTTGATATTATAGGTTATTCATTACTAGTTGCATAATTAGAATTAAGCTTCTAGTTTCCACATTAGTTTAGTTTTAAAATCCTTCAAAAGCTTTGTTGAGGCTAGACTTAGAGAGTTGCTCACACTAAGGTTGAGGGCATCCATCATCCAAAGCTGGAGAAGGTGCAATGGAAATCAGCCATGGAACAATAGATGGGTGAGATCTTTCTTAATAGTTATTCCATTTATTTACTTAGTTCCTTTGCATTTTATTGCTTGGTTTATTATATTAACTTGTAGGTACAACTAATGCAGTTTGTTGATGTTTGCAGGATATTTTAGGTCATTACAATTACTTAATGATATTAAATGTTTAAAAAAAATATATTCGGTTATTTAGTGTAATGCTTCCTGGGTTCCACAGTTGGGGTGTTACAATTGCCCCATTCCTTTCTCTCTAAACCTATTTTGTTTAGGCATCATCGAGAGGTCCTAGGAATGAGCACAAAATGAGATAAGTCAAAAAAATAAAAATAAATAAAAACCAGATAAAGTAAACAAACAAGCTAATGTTCTTCATGTCGCTAGCCAAGGCTAAACTACTATGAGATGCTTGATACTTATTTCCATCGTGGGAAGGATTCATCCCAGGACATTTTGTGGTCAAGGTTTTGATGGGACTGATTTGGGTGACAAGCTATTGATATTCTGAGTTAACCAACTTGCTGACTCACTGATCTAGACTTTCAAGACTCTAATGATTAGAGTGTTCCCTTTCGAACCTGCTAGACTTGACTTACCAAAGGGTGAAGGCAATGATGCTTTATTATAAGTGATGATAATCGCGAGTGAAAGCAAGATGAAATGGATGGACCATTTTGGATTTTCAGATGTTTTGAGGCTATTTTTTGTGATTTTGACGATGCTTTACAAATGTTTCTAGTATTTTCAATATTTATGACGAAGAGACAAACTTAAAGACCTATCCTAGGGGTCTTGGGAGCTGATCCATAGATTAGCCTTGCCTACGTTATACACGCAGAGACCACATAGTTCAACTGATGACAGACTGACTCAATGATGAGATAGGTGGGAAAATGGATTGCCATTTTATTGCTTGAAGGACTGACCTAAATGTCTCGAGGGATGATCAAAGATCAACCTTGCCTATATTCAAGCTCAGAGATGATGTAGTTCAATAAGGTGAAAGATTGACAAGACTCGATGATGAATTTTTTGAAGATTTTTTGATATCTTGACATGTTTTTGGATTTTTGATGAATTTTTCGAATGTTTTGGTTTTTTTTTATGAATTTCGGGAAGAGCACCAAAGATATACAAAAATTCGATCCACTGCCAATTTCAAGGATATGCCCCTAGCGTTTAGGCAATGGACTACTTTGATAAAGGTAGGACAAACTGACCTTAGGAATATGCCAAGTAGTACTATGGTGGAATATGATATGGGCATCAGCTCAGGCTATGGTATGGATGCAAGTGGATGGGTGTACGGATGATTTATTGAAATATGATGGAATGGGCGAGTCAGTCATGCAAATCCTGGTGGATGAGGAGTGCTTTACTTATGCTTGGTGCCTGTTTGCCAGGTTTTCACCAAGGTACTTGTCTAAAGCACCACCGAAGTGGTTTTCACTAGAGGATGATTTTTTCTTTACTATTTTCAATCCTTTTTTTGATTTTATTTTTATCTTTTTATTTTTGGATTTTTGTATTTTTGTATTTTTTTTGCTGTCACCAAACGCCTGTTTGCCAGGTTTTCATCAAGGTAACCATTTTTTAAGGACTTTTTCTGATTGTTTTTGTATTTACAGATTCTATACCTTGCAAGTTCTTAGGCATAAATTTTTTTGAGGTGAGAGCTATTCATGGGCTCCTGTAGAGGATTTCCCTCTGGTGTTGACAACTAATATGCCCCTGATTTATAGCTTGTGGTGATGATGAAAGGTCTCAGCCAGTTGGGTTTAAATTTTCCTTTGCTATCCGGGTTCGGTACATTCTTTTTTTTCCCTTTTAACACAAGGTCTCTAACTTGGAAGGTGTGTTGCCTGATCTTCTTGTTGTAGCTCTATTTCAGGCGATTCTAGTAGGCATGTACATGATTGAGGGCATCCATGAGTCATTCATACAGTAACTCCAACTCATTCAGTCTTGTAACCCTATATTCCTCATCTGTGATGAGGTTTTGCAATGATATCCTCAGTGATGGAAGCTCGATCTCAATAGGGAGGATGGCTTTTGATCCATAGACCAGGGAGAATGGGGTGGTGCCTGTTGGTATGTGGATGCTGCTGTGGCAGGCCCATAAGGTGGGATTTAACTACAGATGCCAATCACGATCGGAGTCATTGACTATTTTATTAAGTATCTTCAAGACGGTTTTGTTGGTAGCTTCTGCTTGGCCATTGCCTTGTGGGTATATGGGGTGGAAAAGCGGTGTTGGATTTGAATTTTTCACACAAGTCACAGACATCCCGATTCTTGAAAGGTGTCTCATTATCATAGATAATGAATTGGGGAACTCCATATCGGCAAATGATGTAGTTCAGGATGAACTTGGATATCTGCTTTCCAGTGATGTAGTTCATGGGAATTTCTTTGACCCACTTTGTGAAATATTCAATGGCGGTGATAATGAACTTGTGGCCATTAGATGAGGTGGGTGAGATTTTACCTATGAGATTGAAACCCCATTGGGAAAAGGGCCAAGTTGTAATAATAGGATGTAATTATTGATTTGGTGCATGAATGAGGTGTCCATGTTGCTAGCATTGTAGACACCTACTGACAAAGTCATGTGCCTCTCTCTCCATTTTTGGCTAGTAGTATCTGATTCTCAACAACTTCTTAGCTAGGGTCATACCACTTGAGTGTGAACCACAAGTACCATTGTGTACCTCAGTCAAAGCAGTCAAGGCCTCCTTAGGTTTTAAGCAATGTAACAAGGGTTCCATCAATGCTTCTATGGAAGAGGGTTTCTCCTAGGATGACAAATCATAAGAACCTTTTGACAAAGGTTAGCTTAAGGTTCGAGGTAATGTCAATTGGGAGGATTCCTAATCTCAGATAGGTTTAAATTTCATGCTACCAAAGATCACCGAGACCAACGAGTTCGCATGCGTATTCTAACTCTAGTACCTCAAAAGTTGGTAGGAGAAGCTGCTCTATGAGGAATTCGTGTTTCGAGACATTCGATAGATATCTAGCAAGGATCCGATTGTTGCCATTGCATCAATTGCTTTATTGTTTGCCCTCGATATTTTCTCAAAGGTGATATCGATAAATGATTCCTTGAGGCTTTCTACTACCTTTTTGTATGGTGCAAGCTTATCATCTTTACTTTGGTATTCAACGTTGACTTGGTTAATGATAAGTTGTGAGTTCCCATAGACCTTTAATGTTATGATTCGCCACTATGCCACAATTTTGAGACCTATGGTTAAAGCCTCGTACTCTGAAATGTTGTTTGTATAGGGGAATGCCAACTTGTAGGATCCTGGTATGTAGTCTCCTTGTGGGGTTATGAAGAACACACCAGCTCCTGATCCATGTTGTGTGTGGGAGCCATCAAAGTATAATTTCCAATGGTCGGCTACACTGAGATTGAAAAGGGACTTGTCTAGAAAATCTGATATGAGCGGGTTGTCTGCATATATTGGAGCCTCTACTAGTTGATCTGCAATTACTTGTCCTTTGATCACTTTTCACCCTACATACTTAATATCATGCTCAAATAGTATCATAAACCATTTATCCATTCTGCCTGTAAGCATTGCTTTTGACAATAGATACTTGAGGGGGTCTATCTTGGAAATTAGCTTAATTTGATGAGCTAGCATGTAGTGTTTGAATTTTTGGGCTGCAAACACCACTGCTAGGCAAGCTTTTTCTATTGATGTGTAGTTGAGCTCGTGCCCCACCATTGTTCTACTGATATAGTAAATCACCCACTCGGTTCCCTTTTCATCATGTTGGGCTAAAAGGGCACCAAGGGCGGTTATTGTTGCTGAGATGTATGGAATCAATGGTTTCCCTACGATCGGTGGCATCAACATAGGTGGTGTAAGTAGGTATTCTTTGATTTTTTTGAATTCTTTTTCGCACTTGTCATCCTTCCTGAATGCCACTCCCTTGTGGAGTAAGTGTGAATAGGAAATCTTCTTATCTGCCGATTGTGCTATGAATCTTCGGATGGACTAGAGTCTACCTTGAAATCCTCTGAGTTTCTTTAATGTTTTGGGTGCTCCCATATCAAGGATTTATTTTACCTTTGCGGGATCCACTTCTGTCCCTCTCATTGACACTATGTACCCTAGCAGCTTTCATGATTATACCACAAAGACATATTTCTTTGGGTTGAGTCTGACCTTGTATTTTTCTAGCCTATCAATAATTGCACTTAGAGTCACTACATGATCTTGTCTCTTTCTTGATTTAGCCAATATTTCATCCACATAATCTTCGACAATTTTGTGGATCCTGTCATGAAAGATCAGTGTCATGGCTCTTTGGTATGTAGCTCCTACATTCTTTAATGCAAATGGCATCACATTCTAGCAGTAGGTGCCCCAAGGATATGTAAAGGTCATCTTATGCTGGTCCTCCTTTGCGATCATTATTTGGTTATATCCCGAGAAGCCATCCATTAGGGACAACATCTCATGTCTGGTCGTCATGTCCACTATAATGTTAATGTTGGGTAGTGGAAAATCATCCTTAGGATATGCTTTGTTTGGATCTCTAAAATCTGTGTAGATGCGGATGCCCCCATTTAGTTTTGAGACTGGTACAAGGTTGGATACCCACTTAGGATAGTCAATCAATCGTATGAAGCCAACATCCAGGAGTTTCTGTAACTCAATCTTGACTAGCAAGGCTATTTGCGGGTGCATTTTCCTTAACTTTTGTCTAACTGGTTTCACTCCAGGGTAAATAGCCAAATGATGAACTACTACTTCAGGATCCAAACTTGGCATATCAGTGTAGGTCCATGCAATTTTTTTCTTTCTTTCTCTTAAGAATGCAGCCAACAATTCTTGTTCTTCTGTCTAAAGTGTTTGAGCATAGAATGTGATTTGTGGTTCTATTTCCATTCCCAGGTTGACAAGATTGTAGTGCTCTACCAGGACTATTGACTTTTCTTGATGTAGAGCAATAGGGGGGAGATTGAATCCTTCATCCTCTAGCACCTCAGAGAGGTTTTCACCATTGGATGTGTCCTTTATTTTTATTGTTTTATGGTTAGAGAGTTCCACACTTTGGTTTTCACTCAATAACTTTGAGCTTATTCTTGATATTTTTCTTTTGCGACTGAAGGACTCAATTGTCTCCCCACAATATGCTTGGGTGTCCAATGTGATGTTGAAGCCTTCTTTGTGATCCCCACATGGAACCGTATCCCTTTATCCCATGAATTTTGAGAGTGCCTCATCGTTTTCAAACATCTAGAATTGGCAGTCCTCGTTGGTCATGATCGATGAGATGCGGGTGTACTAAGGTGATTTGGTGGGTTTTTTGGTTTGAATCGACTGGACAGGCACTAATCATTAGCAAGGTGGTATCCTCAAAGATCCTGGGAAGTTCAGCTATGGTGTCATCATCATCACTACTGGTGCAAACATCAGTGACATCAAAGGTGAAATTTTCCAATCGGATGCCTAGGAAAATAGGTGGTCTAAGGGTAGTTGTTGATACTTGAGGAGAGTTCCTGACTGTCCTACTGGGAGTACCTCTACAACATATGGGTATACTCACAAGAGTATACCCAAGGCAAAGATTTTGCATTCTTCTTTCTGTAATGATGGGCTCCAGGCATCCGTCACTATTATTTCCAGGACTTTTGTTTCTATTGTAGCCCATGCCAAGCATTATTTGAAGTCCTCTACTAGCCTCATCCATGGGCAATGCGGGTGTGGTTTCTACATCGTGGTATATTATTCTTGAAATATCCTCCTCACCAACACTTTCTCAACTTAGGTCTCCCCACTGGTGGAATCCAGAGGGGTTAGCCCTAAAGGTGTGGACAGGTGTTTCTTTTGGTTGAGGTTGCCCATGCGACCTAGGAGATTGTGTTAATTCTCCTACAACAAATGCATTCCTTATCATTTTGTAGTCAATGCATCCATTTTCCTAGATCATGTTCTTGATGTTGGATATGTCGGGGATGGCGGGTGTCTTTGTCGGAGAGGTGGAGGCAAGGTTGGCTGGGTCGATGTATGAAGTGGATGAGCCTTCATCATTGTTTGGTACTTGGGGGATTTTATAAAACTTGGCTTCCAAGTTTTTGTAGTAAGAAAATGGTTTTGGATTCCCGTGTATAGTGACCTCCTCATTTTGGTGCATGAATTTGATACACTAGTGATATGTCGAGGCTACCGCTTTCATTCTGTGGATACATGGACGTCCAAGGAGGATGTTATATGGTAAGTCGAGGTCAAAGACCTAATAGGTGGTGTCCATAGTTTTTGGTCCCACTTGGATGGGGATTTTGATAGTGCCATGAGACACTCTCTCTTGATCATCATACGCCCTTATTGTGATGCTTTTGTTCTTATTAATGTAATCCTTGACGAATCCCAATTTCTATATGAGTTTTAGAGAACAAATGTTAAGGCCTGCACCTCCATCCACCAGGACTCTTTTAACTTTCTTTCTATGGATAAGAACTTGAAGGTGGAGTGTACGGTTATGAGATGGCTACGAGGGGAAATCTTTGTCAAAGAATGAAAGGATATTTTGGGTAACGATGTTACCAACCATAGCCTGAAACTTCTATGTGTCAAGAGTGGCAGAGATGGTGGATGCAGCTAATACTTCATCAAGGATCTTCCTATAGGCAGTGGAAATTTTCAATAGTTCCATGATGGAGATTTGGGCGGGGGTTCTCTTCAGCTAATCAATGACATTGTAGTCATAGGGGATGGATTTTGTATTAGAAATGGGGGTCTTAGCTGGTGCCCTTGTAATGGTAACCTTTCCACCACATGTGGTGACTCCACAATCATTATTGACTCCTTTGACATTTATGATTATGACCATTTCATCGACACATCTAACTATCTCCTCATACACTAGATTAGCACTAGCTTATTTTTGCTTGCCTGTATTGTTCCCCTGATTGTTTCCTTGATTGTTTCTTTGATTGTGGTTCGGCATCGGATTTGTGTATATTTTTAGATCTTGGTTTCTAGCTAGCTGCTCGACATTGATAACCTTGACGTCGATGAGGTCCTGAAAGATTTTCTTTAGCCTCATGAAATTGGTAGTGGTATGTCCTTTGACCTTGTGAAAGTCACAAAGGAGGTTCTCGTTATACCATGGTGGCTTGGTCATGGGTTCCACGTATTGCTCAGAGTTAGAGATTTTGATCAAGTTTTCGTTCACCAACTTCTTCATTATAGACTCGATAGACTCCCTAAGGGTTGTGATCTTCCTCTTGGTGAGATATCTGCCTCTAAGAGGTGGTCCTCCTTGATTGTTCAGATTGTTGATTTGGTTGGTGGGAGGTGGTTGTTTCTACACCACCACTGCATTAGTCTGCGCGTTGTTGCAATTATGATTTTATGGTTGATGATGGTTTTGGATGTTGTGCTTAGGGGCACTGATGAATACTTTAGCATCGACCATGCCATCATTTGTGATATTTTTGTTCCTTGACCACGTTCGAGGTTTATCATTATAGTTGTTGGATGGGTGGTTATCCTGTGGTGGAGTGAATGTTGATGCGCCTCCTCATGTAGTAAGGGCTCTTTCGATGTTGAGCACCTTTGGGATCAGTTGATCGTATGATGTGATGCATTGCATTTTCAAGTAGAACACCAAGTTTTCATCTAGATTGGATATGATGGTGCAAGCTTGTTGTTCCTCTGGCATGGTCCACTTGCTCTAATTGGCCTTGGATCACTATCTTTGCAAGAAGTATGCAAATAGCTCTCATTTTCTTTGTTTGAGTGTTGATAGTTCTTCCAAACTAACATCCGCACCCATGTTGAAAGTATAATTTTTAAGGAAAGCTTCCACAATTTCCTCAAATGTTTTAATTCCCGTGGGTAGGTGATAAAACCATTCCATAGCTGGACCAATCAGACTTTGGGGGAATAGTCGCATTAGATACATGTCATCATATGAAACCTCCATGCAATGCACCTGAAATTCCCTAACATGGTTTTAGGGTTGCCCGTTCCATTATACTTGTCAAATTTTGAGATCTCAAATCCCTTTGGGAACGGTACCATGTTGAGACTTTTGTCGAAATGATAAGGGCACAATTTTCCCTGTGTTCTTTTCATATTTCCTGCTTGTAAGTCCAACACTTGTTGTGAGAGAAGTTTGGTTTATGTTGCGACATCTTTGTTCGGATTGGGTGGTGGAATGAATGTGTTTTGAGGTGTTTGAGGTGTTTAATGGGTGGGAGGAGTACTAGTGGGCATTTTCTGCAAGCTCTATTGAGTGTTCAAGGCTCACTGGTATGCTTGCATTTTCATCAACAATGCTTGTTGTTGATCCTTCTATTGTTGTTCCACCCGCTTGTTGCTGGTCCATTTGTTGTTGTTCCCATGAAGTCTATTATTGGTCAAGTTTTTGTTTTGCTAACAAAGCCTATTGTTGGTCTAGTTGTTGTTGCACCAACAAAACTTGTTGTTGGTCGAGCTATTGTTTTGCCAACAAAGCTTATTGTTTGGCTTGTTGTTGTACCTAAAAATCTTGTAGGGCTTATTGGTATCCTTGCAGATGGATTGCTTGTAGTTGTGCTTGTGCTTGCACTTATGCTTGGGCTTAAGCTTGAGCTTGATATTGAACTTGAGCTTGAGCTTGCACTTGGGGTTGAGCTTGAGCTTGCTGCTTTTGTTTGAATACCCTTTGTTGGTTGGCCTTTTGAATGGTTTGGATTAGAGTGGTGAATGAATTTTCCATGTTGGCTTTTGGTGGGATTGGTGGTGGAGTGGGAATGATGCCAACTATTGTGACAGGTGAAAGGGTTATGGTGGTGATTGGGATTTGGGTTGTTAGAGGGGTGGTCAAAATCCTTGGTCCTTGAGAAGGTATTCTTTGGGATATTTGAGGACCAATTGATGTATTTCTCACAGTGGTTTGAATTGTCGTGATTTTCTGTTGTGATGCTATGAGTGAAAAGAGATAATTTGACATGATGTTCACATGGCCTGGATCTAAGGAACTATCAATGTTTAGGGGAGGAAATCCTACTCTGAGAGGTGATCTGGTTGTGAATGGAAATGGGGAAAGAGATGGTATACTACCCTGGAAAGAAAAAGGATCAACAACTCTAGTTGTTCCAAATAAACCACCTCCTTGCGGTACAGAAGTTTGTATGTTTGATTGACATGGTGGTGTAACATGGAATGAAGATGATCTGATGGGATTATGAAAGCTGAGTGGGATGTATGGGTGTGATGGATATACTGGGCCAGAATTGTCTAGTGTGGTGTTGATAGCCACCTCCTTGTTGGTCACAAGGCAATGCTTTTGTAACTCTCGAAACATGGCACTCCCCTTGTTTACATTCGGCGAGGTGGGTGTGATGGCCAAGGTGGTGTGAGGCATTTCTTGATTGATATTTGACATTGGGGATGTGTTTGTAAGTGGCATGTCTCTATTAGTACTTGCATCAAGGTCAGAAGGGAATTGGACCCCTCCTTTCGCTAACGTGTTTAATTATTTGAACATGGCACTGACAATTTTATGGTTCTCTGGATTTTGAACCATTTTTATCATTTCAAATTGTGTCATCCCCATGTCTT
The DNA here is from genome assembly GCA_007115665.2 of Sequoiadendron giganteum. Lineage (NCBI taxonomy): Eukaryota > Viridiplantae > Streptophyta > Pinopsida > Cupressales > Cupressaceae > Sequoiadendron > Sequoiadendron giganteum. The sequence continues at coordinate 141,497,586 of CM021104.1, forward strand.
CATTTGTGATGTCCTCTTTGTAGCTCTCCTCTTGAGGATTTTGTGATGGTAAAGAAGAGCTACTTGGGGGATTGCTCGATCCTGCAAGGTTTATTTCGGAGGTTACCTAACTCATGTCAAGGGAAGTTGATATTTCACTGATATTTTCCTTGTTCTTCTTGTATTGTGATCTTGTTTGAACCATAAAAAATAGGGATCGTTTGATCCTAACTTTTTAGGCTCAAAAAGAGAAGAACTAGGGAAGTCAAAGATCAAAGAGGGTGCTAATGATGATGGGATAAATGGATGAAGTGAGTGAATGAAACCTTTTGAATAAATTTTGAAGGGTTATGCTAAACTCTTGGGACTTAGATTGATTTTTTGATGGTTTGACTAGGTGTATTAAGTCAAACAAGATTGTAGTGAAGTTGTAGTTCCTAGGAAGTTGTGTTATCCTAGGGAAACTTGCACAAATTGATGAATTATCTAGGTGTGTTAAGCCAATCAAGGTGACTATGAACTAGTAGACCTTTAGGAAGTTGTTTTATCCTAGAGGCGAATTCGTCCAAGATATTTGACTATTTTGGCTAGGTGTGTTAAGCCAAGATAGGGTGATGTTGGTTTAGCCCTTTAAGTTTAGCATGAGTGATTTTTTTTAAGTTCACAAAAGGTTTGTTGATGGAATGAGATTTGATTGATAGAGGGATGGATGAGGATGACGACTTTGATCCTAGAATTGAACCTAGACACAACACTCTTTACAAAAACTCGGTATTGAAGAACATGCTAGGCTTCCTATGTGAGGAAAGCAAACCTTTCAAAATGTTCAGGATTTTTTTGATAGTAGAATGCATACAAAGTTGGATTATTCCTTGAAGTCTTTTTATAGAAATTGTATACTATTCTTTCTCTAACTTCAAGGAGCATTTCAAGGCATTTTTCATGGGCTTTTAGACTTATCCTTTTGAACCTTGGTTTTGGAATCTTGACCTTTTGAGAAATCATTTGGAACAACACATATGAGGTTCAATTTGTCTTTTATCTTGGCTTAATGAATTCTTTGTTACCAAAGGCACTTGCCTGCTTATGTTTCAAACTATATGTCTAATGTCCCACTTTATTTTTCATCCCACAAGGTCCATTATGTGGAAATCAGGGAAAAATAGGACAAAATTTTCCTATGTTTAACCTTGTTGAAAAAATATGATGATAGAATCCAAACACTTAGAAATCTTTAAGGATATTATCCCTAGGGAATGAAAAAGTTCCTAAATTCGTGAAATGTATTTTTTCCCTAAAAGGGGTTTGAAATTTGGAGGCCTTGTGAATGTTCATTTTTCAAATGTTTTTAGAACCAAGCAATGTATTCTTCACTTCCAGGAACTCTTTTTTTTTTTTTACAACCCTAGGATGATGAGACAATATTTTGTTGGGTTCCCACTTGGATGAATCCAACTATGCATATTTTGTGCGGATGGCTAAATGCTTGACCACACTAGCTCCCATCCATGACACACACTTCTCAGGTTAGCCAAGCATTATTACCCATGAATCTCCCATGGCATACTTTCCATCTCTACAACAAAACCACATGTATAATGTGGGGCGGCTTCAAAGGACATGACCTTTTGCACCGACAAAATAGACAAGTATTTGGCCTTTCCTAAACAAAGGGTTTTAATTCGGGAATTCCATTCGTGGGGGATTATCCAACGTCGGCGAGAGTCCATTTATGTCCATCTCGTCAGAATAATCCTCGTGATTCTTGAAATTTCCTCAAGAATCCACACTTATATACCAGTTGGAAGTCACTTGGCTTTAGCATGTTCCCGATTGGGTCATTCCCTTGGGTGATTAATTTTTCCCACAAGGCAGGCCTGCTAAGATAAACAATAGAAAGCTAGCATATCCCATCATTCAATCAACCTATGTTGAAAAACAAAGGGATAACCTTCGCAATATGTCGTGCTCACACTCGCATGTTTGGCTCAATTTTAATTAAAATGAAATGTGCATGCAATATTTTATGCAACTTAGTATCACAAAAAAGACTTTTGATTCTCAAGATCATCGTGAAGCACGAAAGAAGCGCATACACCTTTTTAAATGACACTACTTTGCAAAAAATATTACAAGGCACAAAAAAACACATGTTCATTTTAAATCCCTCAAAGCAATAATGAGTTCTTTTTAAGCACCAAAGGAAATGTGAGATTGCCTTGTTCAATTTTTTAAACCTTTAAACAAAATCTAGTATGTTGTTCCTAAGGTTCTTTTTAGCCCTTTGCAAACTTTGAAAGAGAAATTTTTTTATTCTTTTTAGATTCCAAATTGAAATTTAATGAGTCCTAAAAATCTTGAAGAGGTAAAATCCTTAAACTTGGAATTATAATTGTTTCCAAGAGTGTCTAAAGACACTTGATACAATAGAAGGATGATTTCATAAGAATTTTTTCCTTTGTTTCCTCTTCCCTTTTTGATTTCCTAGCTTGCAAAACTACCCCAAATGTTAGATTAAATCAAGAAACAAGAAGGTATAACAGTTACACGAATCATTAAGCATAAAAATCCTAAAATTTAGACCAAGTTATAGTGTGATTTGACTTTAGATGTGAAATTGATAATTTTATTTTTTTATAAAACTAATAAACAACTATACCATTAGATAGCTTATGAAATTATACCCTATTTAAAAAAAAAAAAAAAAAGCATCAACAAAGACCTTCATATGACCAAGATATCATCATTTTACAGTTGACTATAAAAATGCTAAAACAGATGTATAGGCGCTGAAACAGTGTACAGCTTTAGAAGCACTACAACAGTTCACGTAAGCACTAAAAGATACCACAAATGCGCTAAAACGTTTACAAAAGCGCTAAAATAGTCTACAGAAGCACTAAAGCAGTTCACGTAAGCACTAAAAGATACCACAAATGCACTAAAACGTTTACAAAAGCGCTAAAATAGTCTACAAAAGCACTAAAACAGTTTACGAAAGCGTTAAAACAGTTGCAGAAATGCTAAAACAGTTTACAAAAATGCTAAAACAGTTTACAAAAGCACTAAAATAGGTTTCAAAAGTGCTAACATAGCTAAACATAAGTGCTAAAACAAGTCTCAGATGCGTTAAAACAGAGATTAACGCACAAAATTATCAAAAAAACAATAGAATTTTAAGAAAAAAAGTGTTAGATTTTGCAATTTATGCCCTCCTTCTAGCGCCAAAATGTGAACCCCAATCCTTAAGCCTACACAAGCATCATAAACAAATATACAATTAGATTCAAATGCAAGCAATAAGAAGGATTCCCCATGAAATCTATCTACTAAACTTAAACTAGAAAATATGAAGAACAAAATATGAAAAAGCATGTAAATCTTAATTAAGTGAGCAAACTAGAGATCCCATGGGGGAATTCATGCCAATTGAAATGTTGAAATTGGCCCTTTCCCAACTCCTTTGTGTGATTGTTGATGATTCAATGAGTGATCCACTTTGATGAATATTCAATCAAGCTCCATGATGAAAAACCTACATAACCTAGCTAAGAACTTGATGAAATGGATAATGTTGAGGATGAAATTGAGTATAATAAACTTGCTTGAATTGTGGATGATATTGTGAGGAGAGAAGCCTCTTATTTATAAATTTCCAAATTGGAAGAAGAGTGAACTTGAGCAATGTGGGATCTTTCAACATCCAATGGCCAAGTGCCACTTGTCAAGATGTGAATGGTTGAAGGTTGAGCACATTTTGATCAATGTGCATGATAAATGCTATGAGATTCAAATTTGAAATTTGAATCTCACATGTTGGAGGGAGAAGAAAATGGAGTTAATGTCACTTTGCTCAAGGCTAAGGACATGTAAGAGGCATTAAATGCCTTGTTGAAAGGACTAAGCCCATTTGAATTTGAATTCAAATTTGAGGGAATATTCCTCTTTTATGCCATGTGAGGGAAAATAGATGAATTAATAAATCAATTAAATTGATTTATTGGTGCAACTTGCAAAATCTAGAGTATTTTAGTGATTGAGATTAAATTAATCAAGATTTGATGAATTTAATGAGGGATTAGATGATTTGACAATTTTGACTTAAACTGATAAATTGATTTAAATCATAATTGAGAGAAAATGATTAATCAAATAAATGATTTTAATTTATTTAACTAAGTGGGAAAATATTAGATTAAATCAAATCAGTTTTAATCTATTTAATTTAATAAGAGGACTTTAGAGACTTTAATCAAATAAAATGATTTGTTTAATTAAATAGAAACATGAGGTTAATTAAATTAAATTGATTAATTTAATCAATGGAGGAGAAAGACTTAATCAAATAAAAGATGATTTATTAAATTAAGAGACAAAATATGATGAAAAATTGAGAGTATGATTCTATAGGAAATGTTGTTCGTAATCAAGATCAAGTTTGCTGAACCGAATTGTACATTTTCCATGTCTACAAATATAAAGAAGAACATCATGATAGAAGTGGAAAAGTGGCAATTGTTCATTGTCCCACTAAAGACTTTGTGGTTCCTTGGTGTTGGCCTATAGTTGTCATTGCACCAAAAGATCGACCTGCTAATGTGTGATACAACTGCTAAAGTTAACGGATCCATGCGAGGCGATTACTCCATGTCACAAATCCCGAGGGGAGCATTGACCATCTACCAAAAAACTCCCCCTCAGCATTACCCGAGGGGATTTAAACTCGAAACCTTTGGATCAGATACCAATTATTGGCCCACAGTTGTCGTTGGAGCAAAAGATTGGCCTATTAATTCTTGATACAACTGATAGAGTTAATGGATCCATGAGACGTGGTTATTCCATGTCATGAATCTTGAGGGGAGCATTGACCATCTTCCAACACTTGGCACAACCCTACGATATGGCGAGCTTGTAACATATGGACACAAAGATATGTGGCGTCAGGAGATTACATCATGAAGGATGATAACATCATAGTTTGATAATGTCATGCACTATACAATTTGGTGATGTGTGATGAAAGGAGTTAGTGGGTGCCCTGGACATATATGTGATGGAGTGATAAGGTCTAGACAAGTGTCCCAAAGGATATGTGGAAATAAATCATTGCATCAAAGTGTTTATTCATATTGTTGTTGTGAATAAACTAGCACCAAGAGAAGTAGCAATGCACTAAGTGAAAACGATGGGTATGAATACAAAGGAAAATAGATCAACAATGCTAGTTAAAATATATAAATATAATGGTAATATTTTAAAGATAAGATTAAATGATGGCCAAAGGATCATAGCGCGAAGAAAAGATATTTATGGTCTAGATTTAAATTTGAAGTTCAAAAACAACTAACTCCACATATGAATGTGTGTTTCGACCGATAACCAGCATAGATGGTGAAATTAAATGATCTACCTTCTCCTATGACTAGTTGATAGAAGATTTGATTTGTAGGTTGGCAACACAAATTACCATGGTGACAAAGATCAAAATTAGATCGATAAAACAATAAAATGCATGTAATGTATATCAAGGTTAGGCTTTTGCAAATCACCATACTTAGTAGAATCCAATGAATCAAAATTTGAATTTGATGGAATGTGGCTCAATGAACATGTAGCTTCCTTAAGAAGATAGTGGAAAGCCCTAATAGAAGCTTCCAGATATGTTAGACGGTGGTGCAAAGCTTGAGGCAGTAAATGTAGTTTGATAGGGTTTTGACTGTTGGTGAAGAAATGATAAAAGAAGACAATTGGAATTATCTAATTGTAGAGAATTATGTATTTAGAAAAAAGCTAGAGTGCGGAGACATGGAGAAAGAATGCACATGTTGAGATAGAGTGAAACCCAAACAAAAATAAGATCATCAAGGGTTAGCATTTTGAGGTGCAAAGAAGAAAAAGGGGAAGAGCAGAGTAGAGAGTGCAGTAAAGTTTGAGCATTTGCGAATAAATTTGCAACATATAATTGTGTTCAAAAGAAAAATTGTAATATATTGAGCTATAAATTTGATTAGTGTGTGCCATCAAATATCTAGGTAGGCACTCAAATTAGGGAGTGGGTGCTCCTAAAATAAGGGGATTAGAGTCTCCTTAGGGTTGGTTCCCTTAAACATTGTAATTGATCATTTGATTGTGAGGCTAGATTAGGATAGTAGATCCTAGCAACATTTATCACCATGGTTTTCCCCATCTTGGGTTTTCCTTATATATCTTGTGTTATGGGATTTTGTTTGTTTGTATACTTATCTCTTTACTTGATTTCTAAATCAGCACAAAGTTTTGTCACACTTTCGACCAACTTATCAGCACAAGTGAATTTAAGTATTTTTAACTAAAAAATAATTTTGGTAAAACATATGATCTTGTAAGATTCATTATAGCTAAGTTATATATGTCCACAATTTTTCCAACTAAAATTGTTTTCTAAATGCATATTTAGCACCACTTTGAGTCCAATTTACCAAAAAAATAAAATTATTTGAAAGCCTTGATGTTTCAACAACTTCTACTCATGTGAAAAACTTTTTTTTTTAAATATAAAAAATACCCTTTTGTAGATCCATAAGTTTATTTTTCAAAAATGTATATACTTTAATAGTTTAATTATTATTTATAATTTCCTTTTTATTTTTACTAAATGTAGGTTATTAGCATGAAACATTAGGTTGATTTCCATGTCAAGGAAAAATAGTAAAAATTATTAGAAAATTTTGAAAAAAATATGATACCCTGGACAAAAGAATCTATATCAAGATGGTATAATTTTTTTCTATTTTAGATAAATAATTAATATGAAATTTGACATCGAGTAAAACAACTCAGATTTAATACGCACATTTTAATATTTATTTCAAAATATATATTTATCAAAATTGGAAATAAATTTATCCATTCCCTAAAGTTTCAAGTTATAAATACACACAAAAAATTGAAGGAAAAAAAATAAATTTACTATGAAAAGATTGACGTCTCATGTAACTTCATTTTTCAACATTTTATCAACAACTAAATTATAGTGTTCTTTTATTAAAAAAATATTCAAATAATTTTTCAATTTTTGCAAAAAAATACAAACATAAAATATACTAAAAAATAAATATTTTATTAGTTCACATCATTTAAAAATTCAAAACATATATCACTTTTTAGTGATTAATGTTTAAAAATTGAATCAGTGTTGGCCAATTCCTTTATAAAAGTGTGACACAACTTTGTACTTTTACCCTGAGGTACTGATTCACCCCTCCTCTTACTAGATTGTTGTGTTCCAAAAATTGGTATCAGAGCATTGATTCCCTTAGAGAAGCTTAATCAATTCAGGTAGATCTTGGATATGTGAACACAAAATGGTTAGTCAAGAAGGCTTATTTATAGACGAAGTACCTCTCTTTGATGGATCTAAATATAATTTTTGGAGCATTAAAATGGAGACACATTTGTGATCATTAGGGTTTGATTTGTAGATGTCAGTTGTGAAGGGATATACAACTCATGCTACATCTCCAACTACTAAAGTTGCAAAGAAGGCTTACAAAGACAATGCTAAAGCAAATAATGCAATTATTTGTGGGTTGTCTAGTTCAGTGGTCATCAAAGTTATGCACTAACAAAATAAATATGATATATGGAACAAGTTGAAAAACATCTATCAAGGAGATGACAAAGTGAAGCTATCCAAGCTGCATTTTTTTTAAATAATTTTGAAAGTTTGAAGATGAAAGAAGAAGAGAAGATTGCAGAATACCTCTTGAGAGTAGATGAAATAGTAAATTCTATTAGAGGTCTAAGAGAAGAAATGAAAGAGCCTGTTATTGTTCAAAAAAATTTAAGGTCAATTCCATTTAGATAAAACTCCAAAAAAATTGCAATAAAAGAAGCTAGAGAAGTAGATAAACTCATCATTAATGAGTTACATGGAATCTTCACCACCAATGAGATGAGAATGGGAGATGTAGAAAATTCCAAGAAATAAGTCACATTCAAAGCAGTTGGGAATGAAGAAATGGAAACATCCACATTTGTCTTAGAGGAGTCTAATGTTAAGGAAGTTGATTTTATCATAATATTGAGAAGAGGCAATGGAAAATATAAACATATGTTATCCTTTAAGTTCTCTAAATGTGGTAAAATTAGTTATCTTTCTTTTGAATGCACTTATGATGAGAAGAATAACTTTAAGAAATAAAATTTTAATAAAAAGAATAAAAAGGCTTTGCACACAAAAGAATAATGTAGTTCATCTAAAGAAAGTGCTCAGAAATGGATATTCATGTGCCTTGATGGCTAAGGAAAATGAGTCCATGTTCATGGAAAAAGGCTTTATTGTTCAACAAAATGATATAGTTGAAGACCTTTATGAAGAAGGTGAAGAGAAAGCTAAATTTGACCTTGAAGGGGACATAATCAATGCTTTAGAATAAATTGACAGCCTAAGAGAGGAGATTGATGGTTTGAAAAAGGAGAATAAACATTTGAAAAAAAATTCTCAAAAAGAGACTAATAAGTTAGCTAAAGATCTTGAAGAATCCAATTAGATAGTGGTAATCTTGAAGGTCCAAGTGGAAGAAGCCAAAATAATAGAAGAAGTTGTAAATTCTAAGTTGCAGTTTGAGGTTGGCAAATGTATGAAGTAAGAGGCCAAAATAGTTGCTCTGAGGAGAATTAGAAAATACTAAGGAGTGGATTGATAAAGGTTTAAAGTTGAAAGGTGGCTCTTAGATATTAGATAAGTTGATAAATTCACAAAATCCATCAAAAGAAAATGTTGACCTCAATTTTGAGAAAGGAAAGATTTCTTCTACGAGTGCTTCTATTAAATTATATGACAAATTTAAAGCAAAAGAAAGGTGTTTCACAAAGGATGAAAAATTCTAAAAAAATAATGCTACTAAGAATGGAAAACTAGATAAGAATTCTATTGAGATGAAGAAGCCATATGAAGAAAAGGATCCTACAATAGATAAGAAGGTTGAGAAATCAATCCCTAAAAAATTGAAGAAAAATAAATATACAAGGGAGCTTATGCAAATGGTTCCTCAAGGTTGAGATACATGAAGAAGAAAAATAAAAGAAGACAATCTCATCCTATACAAAGAAAATATTTGACTAGGTATTCCTCATTTTTCTATGGTTATTTTTATTCATGTAATCACTTTGGTCATAGGGATAAAGATTGTAGAGTGGCACCTAAAAGGAGTACAAGATATATGAATAGGAAATCATTTACTCCTTGAGTAAACATGAATGTTATGTACTTTATTTGAAACAATTTTCATCACATAGACAAATATTGTACAACAAACTATATTAGACCAAAATCATAGAGTAAAAAGAGGAATATGTCCCCTAAAGTGAATTACGGTTCACATGTTCCTAAGAAGAAGGTTGAAAAGATAGAGAAGTGTTGGAAACAAGATACACTGAGAGGGGGGGTGAATCAGTGTTGTGCAAAAATTAACTTCATTAACCTTTATCATCAAAGCATTAGTAACATTCAACCATAGTGCATAAACAATAAAATACACAACACCATAACACCAAGATTCTTACGTGGAAACCCTATTTGGGAAAAAACCACGGTGGATGGCCAATCAACAATTATGATCTGAGTATACTCAAATGAAAATTACAAAATGGGGAATGCACTTGCATTTAGGTGCACTTCCTAGAGCTGACTACTCAAAGGTTAGGCTCACTTTCTTACAAAGAAAATCATATTAAATCCATCTAAGAGTTTGAACTGAGAAAATTAGCATCTACAAATGCCTAATCATAGTTTTGGATTAAGCACAATAATAGGTTTGTTTCCTTACAGACTGATTCTATATTTTTGCTCTGCTTTTCTCATACTCACATTACAGATCTTCTATGCGCAAGTGAAACCATGCTTTATCGCTCCTTTGCTCTGCTCTAACTCATAATTCAGATATTAACTCAACTCATACATCATCCAAAATGATATGAACGAACTTATATATATCCGCAATATAGAATTTATTTACACTTTGTTAGCTTCAATAGAGCATAAAAATAATTACAACTGTTAGCTAGATCCTTAATTAAATCTTTATGCACATCCTCCAAAGTTAGTTAATACATAGAGGGGGCCCAAAAAAGCATGATCGAGCATGATTGTTTTTGTTTAAATACTCCTTATACATCCACAACATAATGTATTGAGGTCGGCCTTAATACAAGAAAAACTAAGAACAAGTCAACTGAATCTTCTAAATTCCACATGAATTGATATGATTCATTGCACTTCTGCAATAATAGAGACAATATTCCAAAAATCATTTCCTAAGATGCGCAACACAAGATAATAACCTGAAATCTGCATATAGATCGATAAACACTGTGCTACAAGATACTTTGTTCTTCCTTGACAATATTCAATCTTCTTATCTTTATGGATGAATGATAGTGTGTGGATCCGATCATCGATTAGAGTTTCCATCAATGACAATACCAAGTTATACATGTAGTTTCTATTGCCAAAAATCTCCCCCTTTGGCATTGATGACAACACTTAGTGAAAAATGACTAAGTGTCTAACCGGTACCAAGATAGACTGCACCACTACCCAAAATTCCAAAAATGCAATTCTCCCCCTGTGATAATTGAAATTTTTTCACTCCACTTCTTCTCCCCCTTTGACATCAATGGAAAAGATAGGGTTCACAAGCCAAAAATGAATCAATTCATCAAAACTATTATGCAAAATTTGTTACTATAACTTACATGAGTTGAAAGATGTCTGAAAAGTCTTTCTTTAGTTGAATAAAATTTGTGTCCCAAATTATTTTAAGACTTTCCAGAATTGTAATATGACCACAGATAAAATAAGATTGTGTGTCTGTTGACTCTTGGTTGGTCAAATCAGCAACTCCCATAGATTATTCTCCTTCTTTTAGAGCACTTGACAATATGTCAAGTTTTGGATAAATTATGCTTCTGAGTTCACAGGTTCTGCAAAACATTCATCATTTTCATGCTTCAAACCTTTTATGTTATTGAACAAGAATATTAATTCACCTTCTACTTTCCCAACACCACTTAATATTGGATCAAATGCTTCAGAGATAGCACTTAACTTGTTCTCCAAATATTTGACCTTCTTTTCATTTCCTTTAATGAATTTTGAAAAAGACAGACATGATTTGTATATGTTGCCTCCTTCTGATAAAGAATTATGCACATTCTTTATACATGTGGTTAACAAGATTTTTTCTTGCACAATCATCTTTTTCATTCCATTGAACCTTTTAGCATCAAATTCATTATGCACTTTTACTATGGCTGACTTTTCCAATGACTCAAAGTGAGTGTCAACTAACTTGATAAGCCTTTTTAGCTCACAGGAGGATGAACTAGTAATATCTTTTGTATAGGATGGAATTATCTTCTCCAATACTCTGGATGCTAGATTTAGTAGTTCACTATCCTTAATGCGTGATTTTAGTAGCTCTTCTCTAGCCTGTGCTTGAGAAATCATAGCTACTTTCATTTTCTGGATTGGGCTTAATGTAGACAGGTCAATAGGACCTTCAATTAGTTATGGATCCAATTATTCCTTTTGTTCAACCAAAAATTTCTTTATTTCCTTAGCAATGTCTCTTGTTTCAACTGGGACTGCTTTTACATTATCTTTCTTTTCGTCAACTATTGCTTCCTTAGTTGAAGGTTTTGATTTGACTTCAGAGATCTCTACCTTTTCAACTGATACATTCTCAGGTGCCTCAACATCCATAGGGATTTCAGTGTTAACATTTGCATCAAAATTTCCTCCTTCTACTTCTTTCACTGGATCAGATGATACATCATCACCATGTGTTTCCTCAGTCACAACTTCAATTCTCTCATTCAATAGTATTTCCCTTATAATTTTCTATGTTTCTTTTGTGACTTCCTCGGTCTGACCAATCATAAGCTTATTAACCCTTGTTTTTCTTTTAATTTATTTTGGGCCTTGTTCAAGAGTATCTTCATCTTATCCATAGACATCACTTGACATAGTTCAGCAAGAATCCTTTCTCATCTGTTCCTCTTCTGTTCTAGCACTCAACCTTCTTGATTACAAAATGCCATACAAATTCATTGACAGACTATGCATAATCTCAATCAAAACTTTATTAAAAACAATCATATGTTTTATCGTTGCTTCTTCAATAATTATTTTGTTAGATTCATCAAAATATTTCTACCATTTACAAAGTGGTTTTAGATTTCCATCCTTAACTAAATCTTTTTCAATTGCTTGTACTGACATACCTAGTTTTTCATTCTTTTCTTTCTTCTTTGCATGATCACCTTCACCAGAAGGATTACCTTTTGTGACTATTGCTTCCTTGGTTCCTTGATGCCTGATCTCTTTTACTTCTTCATCAAACTTTGTTTTCTCATCATCAAAAATAGCCATATACACCCTCTTTCTCTTTTTCTTCCCTTCCTTTCTAGATCCCTTAAACTAAGTATTTATAGGGGTAGGCTTTGTTGCAAGGGTTGAATGAGATACAAAGCTTCTAATGGTTCTAGTTTGGGAAGATGGTGTTGTCAAACTAGCTGATTGATCTTTTGATGCCTTCTTAGTGGCTTCCCTTGCTACTTCATCTTCTACCCTTTTCTGTCTTGCTTCTTTTAGCAATTCTACAGATACTCCCATACTCTCTACAAGAACTTCAACTTCTTTTCTGACTCTTTTAGTAACTATAGGATTTCATAGTTCACTATGCACCTATTTTTCCTTCTCTGCATATGTTCCAAATCTTTCTTATGTTGGATCCATTGGTTTCCTCAATATTTGTTGAGCGTACATATCTAGAACTTTCCCATCGGCTTTGTATCCCATGGGCATGATCCAAATTGTCCTGGGATCATTGGCCTCCATCATACATTGATCAGTACTCACCATAAAGAAAATAAGGTCCTTGTATTTCTGTACAATTGAGGTGGGAATTATTTCCCTTGCTTGCATCATAAACTAAAACCCTTTGAAGTATCCCCAAATAGCTGCATTTCTTGTTTTGATATCTGTAATATTGTATAATAGATCTCTGATTTGTTCAGCTATCAGCTTGATCTTTTTCCACTGAACTTTTCCAACTTCTAGAACTTCACCCATGAAGTAACAAAACAAACACAAAAACAGGGTCTCATATTTAAAAGACTTCTTCTTGTCCTTCTTAATCTTTACCAGATTTTCTATTAACTGAATTCTCAATAGTTCATAGAGATCATACTCTACATTTTCTTTCACCATTTGATAAGCGGCATAAATTTTTGTGTCAGATACAAAGTTATCATGGCTAGAATGATAAATTCTGTATCCAATGACCATGAATGAAAATTTCACATCTACATCAATAATGTTGTCAATGGTAATTTATCTTCTATCATATATTGATCGTGTAGCATTAGTGACTATTTTGTTTTTCATAGACTTGAGAATAGGTAATCCACCAGAAGAATTTAGACCAGTTGTTGCACTGATAGCTTCCTTTGTAATTTTGAATGGAATAGTTAGCCACATAAACTCATCATGCACTCAGCTCAAAACATAAAGAACCCATTCCAACTCTATGAACACAGGAAATTTAACCATCTGAGTGAATTTCTTCATTTCCAATATTTTGTGTTATGTATTTACACAGAAATCTTCACCAATGATATGATGATTTTACAAATTCATAAGTTTAGAACTTCCTAGCTCTTCAATATTTGCATGAATATAACCCTAATGTCCTTTATGTGTAAAAATCCATATGGAACAGACGAAAAATCTCCTAGAGGATTGGTCTCAAGGGATTTGTAAGGATGCCACTTAAATTCAAGTTGAGGTTGATCCTTAACTTTGACTATTAGAGGAGTATTCATTTTACTAAATCATAAATTTGCAAAGTTTTATGAAAAATACCTTTTTTCGCCAGATCGCAATTTGAATGTTGAAACACTTTCGATGCTTGAATCTCACCTCAAATTTCCAATGTTCACCTATGAGGTCTCCAGTCTTCTTCTCTTCCAAATGCAAGGTGAAAAGTGAAGTTTGGAAATGACCTTTTATCGTTTACACACTTAACTCTCTCATCGCAATAAATTCTTTAACCCTAATACATCTTGTTACTCTATAGCAGTACATTGTGATGGATAAAACATCTGTGAACCTCCAATTCTACATACAATTTCCTCCAATTAGTTCAACAACATTTTTTTATCATTTATGTATCTACTGAACACATCCACATTCGGTGTCACTTGTTGGTTAGGGGTTTATATTATTTTCTTTGATTTCTCGCCTAGGCCAGGGCCTAAGACTAATTCCCGGAGGAATTACCAAAAGTAGGTTCTAGTGCTAGAACACTTTCTTTAGTAGAGTTTTCTTTCTTTACCCATTTCTTCTGCATTTGTTTCCTACCCACATCTGCAGTGATTTTCCCTTTTCCTTTGATATCCTTCTACATATTTTTCTTTTGATTTACCAGACCTTTTATATTCCAACAATGTGTTGCAATATGACCAAATGTTTTGTAGTTGTAGCATACAACATTTCTCTTACCAGACCAGTTGTTCCATTGATTTCCTCTTGATCTACACTAGTTAGTAGTATGGCCAAGTTATTGCCTTCTACATATTTTTCTTTTGATTTACCAGACCTTTTATATTCCAACAATGTGTTGCAATATGACCAAATGTTTTGTAGTTGTAGCATACAACATTTCTCTTACCAGACCAGTTGTTCCATTGATTTCCTCTTGATCTACACTAGTTAGTAGTATGGCCAAGTTATTGCATGTATTACGTCTAATGTTTCTATGAAATTTATTAATCATACTTCTACATTATTTGACTTGTGACACTTAAAAAAATGACTTGAGAATGATGGGCCACTTTGATTCATTCGACTTCGGCATTGAGAATCCATATGTCCAAATTTATTACAACTCAAAAAATATCCATTAAATCTTTGAGCATTAGGTTGCCTTACCAGATACCTTCTAGATTTGCTCACTTGGTTTCCTTATTTGAATCTTCTTTGCTCAAATCTGGAACTTTCTCCTTCCTCATATCCTAGACCTCACTTGTCACCATGAGTCCTCTAACTTCTAATTAGTTCATCAAGCATGTGAAAACTAGCTTTGAACTTCTCTTTATACTCATTAGCAGCAGCAAGTTTAGTTTTGAGATCATCCAACTCCCTTTCAACTGCTTCTTCACTATTTTTAGATTGTTCCAATTCATCATCCAATTGGTTGCACACTTCAATTTTTTCTTTCAGGGATTGTGCTAGGTTCTCTTCATTTTTATTTTTTTCTTCAATCTCCTTGGTCATCTTCATCATGATGGATTCCATCTCATGCTTTAGGACTATATTGTCTTTGGTAATATTTTCACATCCCTCGATCTTTTATTTTAGGGCTTGACTAAGTTGTTGTTCTTCAATTCTCTTACTGTCATTATTCTTGATCTGATCAAAGAGTTCCTTTCTCTTTTCTCTAGACTTGTTGATTGTGTCTTTCAGAGATTCAATGAATTTCTTAGCATTTGAAAGATTTTCTTGCAATTTATGAACTTTAGCCTTTGACTGATCAAGATCATCCAGGGCCACCAAAAGTTGTTGTTGAAGACTACTTAAATCCATTAGAACACACTTCAGGATCTCCCCAAGTGGTTAGACTTCCTTCAAAGGAACTAGCTTTGATACCAATTGTTGGAAACAAGCTACACTGAGAGTGGGGAGGTGAATCAGTTTTGTGCAAAAATTAACTTCATTAATCTTTATCATCAAAGCATTAGTAACATTCAACCATAGTGCATAAACAAGAAAATACACAACACCATAACACCAATATTTTTACGTGGAATCCTAGTTAGGGGGAAAACCACAGTGGATGGCCAATCCACAATTATGATTTGAGTATACTCAAATCAAGATTACAAAATGGGGAATGCACTTGCCTTTAGGTGCACTACCTAGAGCTCACTACTCAAAGGGTAGGCTCACTGCATTACAAAGAAAATGATATTAAATCCATCTAAGAGTTTGAACTGAGAAAATTAGCATCTGCAAATGCCTGATTACAGTTCTGGATTAAGTACAATAATAGATTCTCTGCCTTACAGACAGATTATGTATTTATGCTCTGCTCTGCTCAGACTCACAATACAAATCTTCTATGCACAAGTGAAACTGTATTTTATCGCTCCTCTTCTCTACTCTAACTCACAATTCAAATATTAACTCAACTCATACATCATCCAAAATGATACGAACAAACTTATATATATCTGCAATATAGAATTTATTTACACTTTGTCGACTTCAATAGAGTATACAAATAATTACAAATTCTGGGTAGATCCTTAATTAAATCTTGATGTGCATCCTCCAAGGTCAGTTAAGACATAGAGGGGACCCAAAAAAACATGATTGAGCATGAAAACATTTGGTTAAATACTCCTTATACATCCACAACATAATGTATTCATGAGGTCGGCCTTAATACAAGAAAAACTGAGAACAAGTCAACTCAATCTTCTAACTTCCACATGAATTGATATGAGCCACTACACTTCTACAGTAATAGAGACAAAATTCCAAAAATCATTTCTTGAGATGCGCAACACTAGATAATAACCTTAAATTTGCATATAGATCGATGAACACTGTGCTACTAGATACTTTGTTCTTCCTTGACAATCTTCAATCTTCCTATCAGTATGGATAAATGATAGTGTCCAGATATGATCATTGATTAGGTTTTCCATCTATGTCAGTACCAAGTGATACACGCAGTGTCTCTTTCCAACAAGAAGAATCCTAAGAAGTTATGAGGAGTGAAAGTTCAAAAGGAAACACTTAATGTGGTTTCTTTTGCCTCACATCACTAAATCTTAGTGATAGGATATGAGTCCAAGGGGAGCTTTATATAAATGGCATTCACCCTTGGAAGAAAAGGAAAGATCAAGTCAAATAAAATTGGTTTTATAAATTTCTAATGTCTTAATTGTTGCAGATGTATGGTTACATTCTTTCTCTTTATGCTTCTTGTCAAATATGGAGACTATCAAAGGGAGGGATAAATTGAGTAGGGAGAGAAAATGGAGTAAGGTCTAACGAGGAGCTACCATTAAATATAGACAAATGTCACACTTGGTACAATGCGGTCTAGAAATTTAATTGGTTTAGAGAATGAAATGGCATATCAATTGGTATCAGACCATTTCTAATGGATACATGCATTTGGTTTTGTTGTTGAGATCAAAGGAGGAGAGCACAAACTGGTACCAGTTGGTATTTGTCAAAGGGGGAGCATAGTCCCTTTGTCATTATTAAGGAGGAGAAACAATTGTAAAACCATTGTGTCTTGAAGTGACCCTCTTCCATTGATATCAAAGGGGGAGAGAGTGTGCAAATTATCATTAATAGGTACAGAGCATTTGGAGTTGGTACAAGGTAGGTTAGTTGGCATTGACCATTTGGATTTTCTATCAATGACAAATGGGGAGATTGTTGGCATAATGTTGTCATTGATGTCAAAGGGAAGTTTAGTGGTGTGCTTGGATGTTATTGTGCTCAGTGGATGAATTTCTAGAAGATTTTGTGCAAAAGGATGGAGAGAATAGCATGATATTGCAATATTGCAATGTTGCTCAAAAAGTTGCAAAGTTATCATAAATGCTATCAAAAGTTTGTAGAGGTTGCTTCCAAAACTCAAATAAAAAATCAATATGCAGATTTGATATGGGTTTTTGGAGAGCTTCTCAAAGATGTAATTTAAAGGTCTTGATGACAAATGATGCTCTTAGAAAGGAATTATTTCTACTCTCAAATAGAATTAGGGTTTTACAATTAAACCCTAAATCTTACAGTCATGACAATTGACAAATGTTATATTTTGGTGTTGACTATTTCTCGACAGTTGGAGGTTACTTAGGTGAATACTTAAGTCATGAAGGTTTTTGGTGTGATCAGTTGTATCTCCTAATGTTGTAGGTTTTTCTAGTGATGTGCTAATCACAACATCCTTTCACATCATTGTTTGCACCCATAACAATCAATCCTTAATCATGATGTGTGTTGTGCCAATGATGAAGATCTGATGGTGCACATTGGTTGTTGGATATTGAACGACTATAGTGTAAGACCTTTGCATCGTGATTTATATGTTTACTAAAAAATTTCTCTATGTGATATGCGATAAACGATGGATATTAAGTGAAGGTGATCCAACAGATATCACGTGATGTCTTCACATAGAGTTTCAGAGGTCTACTCAACAATGGCATTCAGTGATATGCGATGAAGGTTGATGAATGACGATGCTCAACCTTGCTAAAATCAGATGGTGCTAGTATTCCACAAAATTTTTAGTGGGTCTGTGCTTAGTCCACTGGGATAGTGGGCTAAGGACACAGTTTTTATGGGACCATTTATTCATCAAGATTGGCTAGTGGAGTGTGACATCATGAAGGATGAATGGAAAGATATCAAGTTATCATTTCACATAAATGTTGTGAAATGAAAAAGAGTTAAGATTCATGTGATGAGAAATATAAAGAAGAACATGAGGACAATAGTGGAAAATTTGTTAGATTAGGGTATGTGCAGGATCATCATTGAAAAAACAGGCCCTTAAGTGGCAAAAAATTCAAAAAAACCAGAGCTAGGCAACTTGACATAAAAAAATTGAATAAGTTATCTATATTATTTCAAAAATATGTAAGAATAGAATTTATAGAAAATTGAATGTAGTTTCTAAATTACTAGGTTTATTTACAAAAAAATAAAATCTATTTGGTGAAAACTTTAAATTTCAATACAGTAGTATTAAATTTTAGGGAAAAAAATAAGAAGTAGGTGTTTGTCTGACCACCCTAACCACATTAAAATGATAATATTTTTTAATAATTTTTTAGATATAAGTAGAGGACTTATGTCCCGATGTGATGCATATTTTTTTGTGACTTTTTTCCAAACAAATAATTAATTATATTTTTTTTATGACAACTTTTAAAAAATATAAAGACTCGTATGTTTGACCACCTTAACTTGGTCAAAACTTCATGAAATTCATTTTTTTCTTTTTTAATCTTATAGTATGCAAAGCATATAATGTGATGCATGTTTTGGATTCAAAAAATATGATACCGTTTGAAAGTTATAGATGTTTGTCAATCAGCCTAAAAATTAGGACTTTAGTCATAATAGAAAATGAGTAATCATTATTTATTAAATTAAAAGTAAAGCATAATTTATATTGGTGAAAATCTGAGAATCTCCTTTAAAAACCCTTTTCATTTCATCAATTTTGGGTTAAAAAATAGTCGTCAGCCACATACCCATCATGATCCTGCACATACCCAGTAAAGGTTTTAACTTAATTATGTTAATTAAATTGTCTTTATTCCTCTCTTAAGATTTCACTTTAGTTTGCATAATGTGACATTTAATAATTATATTAATTATTAAATGTCTACCTATTAGGGTTTCTTTTAGGTTTTGCACAATCTCCTTTCTTAAGGATTGATCATTGTATTATTAACTCTCTTTGATTAATACATTTTAAGCTTTTAGAGAACTATTGCTTTTTTGTCTCCCTATCTTCTTTTGTTACAATTTATTTGCATGTAGATGATCTTTGGGGTCTATGAAGTTGGATTTCACAACTTCTACATGGTATCAGAGCTCCAAACCTGTTGCTTCTTGTTCGACTTCTGAAGGTTTTTGGACCTTCAAGGGTTTGGGGTTTTCTTTTTTGATCCAGGGAATCATTTGTTTTATCAGAGCATTTTGAGCCCAAACGAACCTTGCCATTGAGTCCGTAGCGGCCCAAAACCCCCAAAATGACTGTTCATTCGTCCATTTTGGACAAAGTTGATCGAAGAGGCAAAAAACATTTGCCAGAAAGGCGTACAGCCTCCCCAGCATAAGTTTCGATGTAGAAAAATTGAAATTAATTCAAAAAAATATGAAAAAATCAATTTTAAAAGAAAATTTTGTGTTACCAGTGTTGAACCCGGGCACCCTTGAGCCACCACCGAGTAGTCACTCGGGTGCCACTGGGCCAGGCAGATCCACCATCCTGCCATCGGTGGACTCTATAGCCCCCACAGGCTTTGCCACGGTCACATGCAGACCCAAGGGCTTCGGCCTTAGCTCCTGTGCGCCAGCCCTCTGGTCGGCTATGTGACCAGGGGCCAAAGGAATTTTAGCCCTTGAGGGTTGTGTAAAAATTTTTTAAAACCATTTTGTGCAACTTGCACAAAATCGGGCATATTTTTTGCATACGATCATTGTTTTGCAAAAAACGAGATATCGTTAGAAATATGGTTCCGGCTCCATTCCAATGGTGTTGGTGATTGTTTCTGATTTTGTTGTTTTGCAGTCGTTTTTGCCAATCAAAGGCAAAACTTGTGCTTTTCACTCCCGGGGGCATATCTTTTGCGTCTGAGCTCCGTTTTGTGCAAACGAATAGGTGTTGAAAAGGTGTTGAAGTTATCTTTCCAAATATGCAATCTATTTCATCATAAAATTTATCAGGTAAATTTTATTTAGATTTGTGTGTTTTTACACTTTGTTCAATTACTTGGACATTTTGGAACCTACATGGGTTATGTTTGTGTTGGATGGGTTAGATTAATATGATTTATCATTGCTTAGATCATTAGTCTCTAATTTTTTCATTTGAAGTGAGTATCATGGGATTTTCTACTCACCCTTATGCAATCCAGCTGGATAAGGATAATTATGCGTCATGGGCAAAGAGCATACTAGCACATTGTAAGTGGCTCAATATTTTTCCTTGTTTATATGATCTCATACCTATACCCGACACATTAAGGGGTTTATCTACATGGGTTATTAGTCGAGATCATATTGTAGGGGTTTTTAGTTGTAGTGTTGATTTTGATAATTTGTGTGCTTTATTTGACATTCATTGTCCTCACACACTTTGGCAATATCTTTGGGAGATTTTTGGAGACTCTAATATCTCTCCATTCCTAGAGGATCCTACTACAGATTGTCTCATCCCTCTTGTAGATGTAGATTTCATACCCTATGATAACCATACTCTGGAGGAGTTTGAGTATCTTATAGTTCTTGCATGTGTCGATGATTCAAAGACTTGTATTCACGTTCCCACTCTTTAGATTGAGACTTCATCAATATCTCTTGTTGTTCTTGATTTAGTGCAGCGAGGCATCATACATCTTCCAGACATAGCTACTTTGGACTCTTATGTTGCAAACATATGTTTTTTGTTTGTTGAGTCCTATATTGCAAATTTGGAGGATTCTTATGATGACATACATCTCCTCAACCTTGAAAATCAAGTTATCATTGTATGCCCACCATTATCAGTGTATTTAGAGTTTTTATTTCAAGATTCTCCACATCAGTTTCGATTTGACATCATTTATTTCAGTTCAGACAGAGAGATTCTTCAACATCCTATCATGGCACACATCCTGAGACAGATTGGTTCATCACTCTTCATAGGGTTTCTGCATCATCATCCTTTGGGTCCATTTCTTCCCAAGGGGAGGAATATCATTTTCTGCTTCAAGATCTCTTTTTGGACTCTACATCAGGCATCTACCATTGTGACAAGAGTTTCTTTATTGTGGGGGGGCCTTCTTCTCTCTTTCTATCTCTCCTATGGAGACCATTGTACATGTACTTATATGATGCAAAGCAAGAGGATTCACAAACTCAACATTCCATTTACTTCACAACTTTCATAAAATTACTCATCTCAAAGAATTATTAAGTGCATCCTAGATCACATTGTAATCATTCTCATAACAACCCACAATTCAATGCAACAAACAGTCATTAATAACTTCCATAAAACATATAATGAAATCAATCCCTCTGGTGATATTGAATAAAACATAGTTATAGACCCTTCCTCCAATTTTTATAAAGATCCAACAGTGGAAAATAAATTTATTGCATTTTTCCCAAAACTGCAAACCCTAGGCAGTGTTCAAACCTGCCCTCACCAAAATGGTCATAACTTATTCAAACCTTAATTAAATTTGATGAGACTTGAAAAAAATAAAACTATATTCACATATATAAAATTTACAATAGGTATGAGGTCTTTATTTTATCTTTACAATATGTACCATTCTCTGCAACATCCTGCAACTTTTAGAGAAAACAATCCCATAGAACTGCCAATGGTAAAATGATCATAACTTTCTCCAAACTCAATGAAAAAGCACAAAACCAATTTCAAATGAAATCTAGTTCATTATTATATCAATAAAAATCAATTTCAGGTCTGTAAAACTTCATACAAAGCCATACCATGTAAAATAACAGGGCAGAACATTTGAAATTGCAGAAAAGTTTATGCCTTCCTTTTAAATTCTTGTTCAAAACTACATTCCACCACCCATTTCGACTTGGAGGCTCATTTTTATACTTGAAAAATCAAGTTATTCTCCAAACAACCTACAACTACGATTTAACAACTTTTAACAAACTTTTAAAAATTTGTCATTTAACAAGAAAAGTTGTTATGACAACATTTGACAACTTTTGACAATGTTTTCATTTTTTCAACCAAATGACACCAAACCTTCATCAATGACTCCAAATGACTTAAAACATATATAAAATGGATCATTCAGCCTTATTACATGATTAAAACACCTAATTTAAAAAATTTATACAATATGGCCTCATGGAGGCTTGAAGGAAAATAGGTGCTCCTGCACCATTATATGATAAAAAAATTCTATCGGGGGTTTCGTGTAATCCACCTCATATCCTTCTTTCATTAGTGCATTGCATTCCTTCTTTGCATTCTATTTTGGGGAGGATTTTTGTTCCCACTGGGTTTTCTCCTTTACCCTATTTCATTTAGTTTGCATTGATTTTGTAAATGGGTACCTGATCAAGCCTAGTTGTCGGAACCCATGTTTACTTTTATGCATTGCAGTTACCTTTGCTTTCTTGCACATTTTTGTAGCTGCATTCATGTTCATCTTACGGGTGGGTGTTAGAGTAAAGGTTTTAACTTAATTATGATAATTAAGTTTCCTATATTCCTCTCTTAAGATTTCACTTGAGTTTGCATAATGTGACATTTAATAATTATATTAATTATTAATTATTAAATGTCTACCTATTAGGGTCTCTTTTAGGTTTTGCACAATCTCCTTTCTTAAGGAATGATCATTGTATTATTACCTCTCTCTGATTAATAAATTTTAAGCTTTCAAAGCACCCTTGATTTTTTGTCTCCATGTCTTCTTTTGTGACAGGTTATTTGCATGTAGGTGATCTTTGGGGTCTATGAAGTTGGATTTCACAACTTCTACACAAGTCATTGTTTCTTGCTCTCAAGTTGAAGACTCGGGGGTTCCCTAGCTCATCCCTACAATATGGTGACCTTGTGACATGTAGACTCAAAGTTAGGTGATGTCAAGAGATTTCATCATGAAGGATGTTCACATCACAATTTTGATAACCTCGTGCACTATATAATTTGGTAATGTGTGATGAAAGGAGTTAGTGGGTCCCCAAGACATATCTATGATGGAGAAATAAGGTGGACAAGTGTTCCAAAGGACATGCGATAATTGATTGCATCATAGTGTTTTTTTTTCAAATAAAAGTGGCTAGCCACTATATATTTATCTATTAGATATTAATAAAATGTACATTTTCTGGCTCAAGGGGCATACCAAGAGGAAAGATCCAGTGAGAAAACCTCTGATTGTAGCCCATAATATAAAAATAAAAACAATATCTAGCTGTTCAAATTACAAAGAGAAGATTATTTACAATATTATCAGGACCTATCTTTCCAAGATTATAATCCTATAGATTATATCCGATACAAATAACATAATCTGAAGGTTGAAGGCTTACAAGCTATTACAAAATCTACAACACCTACAAAAAAACTTTGACTGTGTTTCCTTTTACTCCTCCATCTGCATGAAGTCAGTCAAATTGTCACCCTATTCTTCATTTCCTTCTTCCTCCAGCTGAGATTTCATAGCTATGTTCATGTCTAAAATTCTAGCAATAGCAAGCCTTAGATTATCACCACCATGTGGCTGTGTTTGTACCACAATACGAGATCCTTCATGAGCTGGATAATGCATAGAACTTGAATTTATTTGCAATGGAGACGCTACATGATAACAATTATGATGAAGAAGAAAATAAATGTAATGATATTTCTCCCTGAAACTTTCATTCATATCCCTCCCCAAATGGTGAGAGTATCTTGTTAATGCCTTATTCAAGTGACTAGGGTCAAAAAATTCTAAAGATAATTTTAAAGCATCATAAGCACTAACAATTGATTTGTTGTGAGGTAAAAAGTGAGGAAATATACCACCCACATAACCTTCTCCAAGCAAGAAAACATATTTTTGTGCACTGGAAAGAATTACCTCATTTTTAAAAATATGGCATTTACCATTTTATCAGCAATGGCATTAATTGAATCCAAGCACTGTAAAATATCCATGATATTAGATAAAAAGATGGAAAGAAAATTTGATGGAAAGATCAATATTCTTGATTTAGGATGAAGAACCTCGCTCCCAATTATGCATTTGACGCATTTCTAATCACAAGCACATCAAAACTTGAAAATAATTTGAAGATGTTGCATATCAAGCTTACCAATAATTGGGCTCTCCTAGCTTTGAACGGGAGCCACATTCTTAAATTCTACAGGAGATAGTCCATTTAGCTACTTGTGATAGACCTTGATTTTCCAGCCTAACAGTCAATCTTTGATTAGAGAAAAGATAACTAAGCCAACTTAACTTGTTCGATGGAGATTAAAAGGAAATTCTATCCATATTTATAAGCATACGACTGCCTTTTTCCTTAAAAGCTTACCATCTTATCATGACAAAATACCTTGAAAGAATTAACAAAATGTACCGAATGTGTTAAATAAATTTAATAGATTTATTTGACAACATATCAAAGACATCATACCAACAATACCTCCCCACCTAGCATGGGAAAAT
The DNA here is from genome assembly GCA_007115665.2 of Sequoiadendron giganteum. Taxonomy (NCBI): domain Eukaryota; kingdom Viridiplantae; phylum Streptophyta; class Pinopsida; order Cupressales; family Cupressaceae; genus Sequoiadendron; species Sequoiadendron giganteum. The sequence goes on from CM021104.1 coordinate 141,522,573, forward strand.
CTCCAAATTCTTGCCATGTGATTCTAACTTCATATTGCTTGACACCCTAATCGTGCCAGCATTAAATATATGTTAAGTTTTAAATACCTCTACCTAGAAAAATGATTTGGAAAAGCCACGATATATAAAAACTCTATCAAATCTTGTTAGAAAATATTTAAATTGTACAATTTCATAACATATAATCAAATCACTACAACACGAGCTTGCCTTATGATCTTAGCTCCATACTTCTTGAATCACACTTACTCAATGATACTAACTTGCAAGATTGATAGGAGTGCATTTGTGATCACAATCAACCAACGTCATCTTCTAATATTGATTATAACTTAATTGCCAAAAGACTAGTTGAAGATTGATAAAATTCAAATGAAATTATCAACAATAAATATGTTAGTTGAAAGTTGATTAAAAACTTGTGAACTAGCACCTCCATGGTTGAAAATCCCAACTAAAATTTATTAATCCACTTGAATACAATTTTGCTTAAAGACAAAATTCCTCTTATGAAATTAATTTTTCCAACTCAAAATCAACTTTCCCAATTTGAACAATATGAGTCACTTCTCTTTCAATTTGGTCACATCCCAAATTAGCTAAATAATCTACCACCATATTTCCTTCTCTATAAATATGCAATAAATTGTAATGCGACAAATTTTCCAATAGTTTCATAATTTTATTTACAATATAAGCTAATTTCCAATTATGGGAATTTCCTTCTTTGCATGCATTGATCAGAATAAGGGAATCCCCTTCAATCTATAAACTTGAGATTTTAAAATCAAGGGCCATTCTCAAACCATTTAGTAAAGCCTGTTCTTCGGCTTCATTGTTTGTACCATTTATTAATTTGATGGATATGGCACATAGGACTAAACCTTTATAATCTCTTATTACTATTCCGACCCCTAAAATTCTTAGGTTACCTCTTGAAGCACCATCAAAATTTATTTTAAAGATTCCCAAAGGTGGAGTTAGACATACAACCTTAGATCTATCAAATTTTTTTGAGACGTCGTGAAGACTACCTTTGAAAGGGAGATTCAAAAGAGGCCATATTGAAAGAGTTTTGGAGTCCCAATCCGAGAAATATGAACCAGTGTTCTTGTTTCTGGTTACATAGGCATTTACTATTTCTGAAATTGAGATTTCCAAAGAAGACAGAATATGGTCAACACCCTATTTTTCCTTCCTAAAAATGCATTTATTTCTTGCCCACCAGATAGACCATAAAAATGAAGCAAGAATCATTTCCCATATGCAATCATAAAAGGAAGATTGATGCATTTAGGTCCAGCTAGAAAATAAATCCCATATAGTGTTTGGAAGAGGTAAATGTAACTTTAACCTTGATAAGACAAAATGCCAACAACTTTGTCCAACTGAACAAGAAAGACAAAGGTGATTGACATCCTCTGACTCTTGATCACATATGACACATTTGAAAGGATCAAATATTTTCAATCTTGATAATTTATCACTTGTTAGGATTTTGTTTTGTATTGCTAACCAAGCAAAACAACCTTCTTTAGGTAGAATTTTTGAATTCCAACAAAAACTATAAGCTCTGTGAGTTTGGAATTGAGAGTTAGATTTTGAGATGGAGAGATAACCTTCTTTGACTGAGTAGCTACCTTTTTGTGATTTTGTCCAGATTAATATGTTTGAGCAAGATGAAACATAGACTATTCTATCCCTCAAAATAGAGGCAATGATAACCTTATGATTGTTATCAATTGGTTCCTTAGAGAAATCCTTCCATTTGACTTTTGCTGATAAAGACTCAACATTGTCAAAATATTGATGAACATATGTACCAAATTTTTGAGACAAGAAAGCTATTGAAGAGTCCAAATTATAACAGTTTAATTTCTTAAACCCATTCCAAGAGTCATCCTAGAAATATGCATGTTTTCTATCATTAATTTCCCAAGATAAATGAGGAAGGATTATCTTTTTACAAGACAAGAGAAAATTCCACATTGCAGAGCCTCTAGGAGGATTTGAGACAATAAAGATTCTTGATGAATTTTGGCTATCCAAATATTTATTTTTCATTATACGACACCATTTTAATGAAGGATTTGAGAATAAATGCCAAACCATTTTGGCTCCTATGGCCAGATTTCTATCATTAAGGTTATGAAGACCTGCACCTCCATTTAGCTTATTCATACATATATCCTCCAAAGAAATTAGAGGTATCTTCCTTTTAATATCCACATTACCAAACCACAAGAATTTTCCAATTAGTTTCTAGATTTGGGTTAATATAGAATTGGGTGCTTTCAAAACTGACATAAAGTAGTTTTCAATAGATGAAAGCATTGACTTGACCAGAAGAATTTTTCCTGCTAGGGAGAGCCATCTTCCTTTCCATGAGAGCAACTTTGATTGGATAGTTTGAATAATTTTGATCCAATAAGAAATCCTATTCTGGCCTGAAAAGAAAGGAATTCCTAGATATTTACTAGGCAACTGATCTTGGTTGAAACCAAAAATCTTGACAAAAGATTTTTTAGTTGAGGCTTTTGTGTTAAACAAATAAATCTTTGACTTATCTTCATTTACCTCTGGCCTGACACTCTTGTGTAATTATCCAAGAGAGTTTTTATGGTTTTCACTTCTATTAGATCAACTTTACCAAAAAGAAGTGTATCATCATCAAATTAGGAGTGAGTTACAAATATATTAGCATTTGGAAAGATAACACCTTTAATCTTCCCTTGAATATTTGTTGTTTTAAACGATCTACTCAAAGTTTCAGCCAAGATGATAAATAAGAATGGTGATAAAGTATCACCTTGGTGAACACCTTGAGATGAATTGAAAAACCCTACAGATGAGACATTTAGTAACACAGAAAACCTTGCACTAGAAATGCAAGCCATTATCCATTTACACCATTTAGGGGAGAAATTGAACTTCAAAAGCACTTGTTTCAGAAAGCACAAATCAACTCTATCATATGCTTTTTGCATGTCTAGTTTAATTATCATGGTTGATAATTTATTTGAAGCTATAATGTGCAAATTTTCATGAGCCACTATTGCACCTTTTTGGGTTTCTCTGCCTAGAACAAAACCACTTTGCTCCTCTAAAATAATTGAGGAAATGAGAGGATGAAGGCGAAGATAAATTGATTTTGTGAAGATTTTATAAATTGTATAGCAAAGCAAAATAGGCCTAAAATCTGAAAAAGATTTAGGAGCCAAGATTTTTGGAATGATGGCTATATTAGTGACATTGAAATTTTTTCACATTCCACCAGATTTCCTTGACTCTTCCAAGGCACTTAAGATATTGAACCCAATAAAATCCCAACATTTTTGATAAAAAATATGGTTGTGAATCCATCTGGACTTGGGGCCTTATCTGGAGACATTAAAAAAACAACCTCTTTAATTTATTTAAGAGAAAAAGGGGCAAGCAATCTCATATTGTCTTCCGAAGAGACCAAAGATGGAATATGTTGTAAAAGTTCCTCTCTTTCAGCAGATAAATTCACATTTTTGTTATCAGGCTTTGATAACAAATTGGAGAAGAAATTGGCTACTTCTTCTTGAATATCTTTATCATTAACAAGGATAACACCTGACACACTATCTTGAATTACAAAGATTGAAGATTTTGGTTTTTTGGCTTGGGCTAAATGATGAAAAAAATTGGTATTTTTATCACTATCTTTCAACCACAATTCCCTAGATTCTTGCCTCCAATATTCCTCTTCACGAGATAACAATTCTTTTAGTTCAAGTTGTAAATTTTTTTTTCTTCAAATGTAATATTGTCTAGCCCATTTAAAATGATTTTCTCATTGATTTCAACTAGTTTTTTATACACCGGATCTTTTTGAGAAAAAAACATTTTTGAAAATTAATTGGTTCCAAGATTTACGATTCTTGTTGACATGATCCAATTTTTTTCTTAATTGGAACATTTTGTACCCTTGAACAAAAGGAGTTGAATGCCACCATTTTTTAACACAATTGATTAGGTCTGGATGTTTAAGACACATAGACTCAAATTTAAAATATGAATGACACTTTGACTTGAAAGTGTTACCAGAGATAATCAGGGAGATGGCAAAATTATCAGAGGCTACCAAGGGTAAAATTTCTGAAGAAAAGGAATGCTCTGAACCGATCCAATTTGAAGATATTATGAATCTATCTAATCTCTCTGCAATTTACAAGAAATTTTTCCTTCTATTGGTCCAAGTGAACATACCATTTATAGGTATTACATCCCTCAAAGCATTATCTTGAATGAATGATGAAAAATCAGACATTACAACATTGGGAGGGCTTATTCCTCCTTTTCTTCCATATCATTGGTGATAGCATTAAAATTACCTGTAAGAACACATTTGGCTTGACCTATCAAATCAAGTTTTGACTTCATTAAATCCCACAGTAGTTTTTTATCTGAAGAGCTAGTTGGACCGTAAACATTCAGAAGCCAAAATGAAAGGTCAAAATGAATAACATATATCAACTGCCAGTTGTGATGGAATGAGATATTAGACATACTAATTGTCTTAGTATTCTAGAGATTTATTAGACCTCTTGAAGCACCTTGAGAGGGTGAATGAGATGCTCCCCAAACATGCCACTTTTTTTTAATTAATAAAAAATACTCATCAAAGGTTTTTGTTTCTTGTAAAACTATAATGTCATCCCCTGAGACATCCAATTGCTGCTTCACTTGGGACTTTTTTTCAGAGGCATTTAATCCTCTAACATTCTATTTCACATCGCTATTGTGAATAAGTCACCATCAAGAGAAGTAGTGATTCTCTAAGTGAACACGATCGGTATAAATACAAAGGAGGATAGATCAATGATGCCAGTTAAAAGATATATATCTAACATTCAAATTTTAAAGATAAGATTAAATGATGGACAAAGGATCATGGAGCAAAGACAAGAAATCGATGGTCTAGATTTGAATTTGAAGATCACAAATGAATGAGTTTGTATGAATGCGAATTTTGACTGGTAACTGATAAAGAGGATGAAATTAAAAGATCTACTTGCTTTTGTGACTAGTTGAATGAAGATTCAATTTGCAGGGTGGTAGCATAGATTTCCAAGGAAAAAGAGATCAAAATCAAATCAATAAAATAATGAAATCCATTTAATGTATATCAAGGTTAGGGTTTTGTAGATCACCATACTTAGTAAAATCTAATGAACTAGAATTTGAATTTGATGGCATGTGGCTCAATGAATAGGTAGCTTCCTGGAGAAGATAGCGAGAAAACCCTAATAGAAGCTTCTAGATGTGTTGGATGGTGGTGCAAAGATCAAGGTAGTAAATAAAATTTGGTACAGTTTTGATTGTTGGTGAAGAAATGATAAAAGAAGACAATCAAAAATTTCTAAGTGTAGAGAGTTATGCATGTAGCAAAAAAATAGAGTGCAGAGACACACAAAAAAAATGCATATGTTCAGATAGAGTGAAACCCAAAAAAGAAGAATAAAATCATTAGGGATTATCATTTTGAGGTGTAGAGAAGAAAAAAGGGGAATAGCAGAGTAGAGATTGTAGCAAAGTGAGCATTTGAAAATAAAGTTACAAACATAGAATTGTGTTCAAAAGAACAATTGTAATATCTTGAGTTGTAAATTTTATTGGTGGATGCCATTAGATATCTAGGTAGGTTCTCAAATTAGGGAGTGGGTGCTTCCTTGGAGTGGATGCTCCCAAAATAATGGACTAGAGTCTCCTTAGGGTTGGTACCCTTAAACATTGTAATTGATCATTTGATTGTGAGGCTAGATTACGACAGTATATACTAGCAACATTTCTCACCATGGTTTTTCCCATCTTGGGTTTTCCACATATATCTTGTGTTATGGAATTTTATGTGTTTGTATATGGGTGATCCCACGATAGTGATTTACAATTTTTCGGCCAAACAGGACACTTAAATAAAAAAATTTAACGAAATCTTCACATTTGGGCACCTATAGTGGCTAAACCATGAGAAATTTGAAGATGATGCAAACTAGAGTCTCGTCACTTTTTGTTTGTAGATTCTATAAATATTTTTTTCATTTTTTTTTCGAGTCAAATTGCACTTCTTTTTCCATCTTCCACGAAAAATGGTTCTTTTCATAAAACATTTTAAAAAACTAACACATAACTTTAAAATTCTAATTATTTTGAATTTAGATTTGTAACTCTGATATCTAGTGCTTCCACTTGGTTAGATAGTTTTTTATTGAATATTTTTTCTTTAATCAAGTTTTGAAGTGAAAGCAATTACAATTCAGACATAGCGCGACTGTATAATGCGTAATATTTTTTGTATATATCAAAATTCAAAAATAAAATTGTTCGATCAAGGACTTCAATATCTTGTGCACTCATATTTTCAACTTTATTTTTGATAATCTACTATTTTTCCACATGTGTAGAATAGAGACCTTCATTTTTGATGAAAAACCTATGTTCAATAAAACCAAGAAAACAAGTACATCATAAAACCAAAACATATTAAAATTATATTCATTAGATAGCTCGTTCTGAGGACTGCCTGATTCCAATCGGGTTCTTGGAGATTCCTCCATTTTCATCTTCAACCCGAGCTTTGAATTGCCAAAAAAAAAATAGGTTTTCTTGTGTCTCATGACAAGGGATGAGGAATAACGGGGGTTCGTACGAATCCCTAGATTTCGAGCGAACCACCCTTCCATAAGGTATTTTTTTGGTTTTTTGGGTGGGAAAGAATTAAAAGGGTTCACTTGAACCTTGGTTCAGATGAACCCCTTATTAGTTCACTCTAACCAGTAGGTTCGTATGAACCCCTAAAATCAAGTTTTTGTCCATGTATTCATTTTTTGTGAGTTTTCCTTCCTCACTTGAATTGTAAACCACTATTGTGGCTCCACCCATATTTATCTCTCTACTTGTTTATTAAATCTACATAAAGGGCTAAAAGGAATTAAATTTAATTGATCTCTTGATCACCCTCCCTCTTAGTAGACTATTGTGTTCCAACACTCTAGTTTTCCATCTATCTATCCTAAATATATTGAACCAGTTACTACAATATATATCATTAATCTCTAACAAACATCCATTACTTATCCTTATCCTAACCTTGACAAGGGAAACTAATCTTCCATTCAAATCTTTGCTCAACATAAAACTATATCCAAAAATCCTATCTCCCATCCATCTCCCAAATCCTCATCCCTATTGTTGGGAAATCTAACTCAACTTTCTGGCTTGAAATGCCTTGAAGACTTAGTGTTTTTCTTCATTTTTTGGCCTTTACCGCCATACCGCTACATTTTTTCCTTGGTGGTGCGGTTGTGCGGTTTACCGCTTTACTGCGGGCCACCTTGCTCAGTCTAGTGGATGGGCAGTGTTACCACCTTACCAGAATAGTCTTCTTCATGTCTAGCAGTGACGCGGTAAGTGGTGGTCATGGGCATGTCATTTACCACATTACTACACAGTGGTCCAGTTGGTGGTGGGCTGACAAAGCAAGGGCTTAACAAGTGTGGAGGTTGCTCGTTGGTGGCGAGGTAACGTGGTGAGTGATGCAGAGGTGGCGAGTTGGTGGGTGACAGCCTATAGTCTTACTGCGAGCGATGAGAAGACTTACCATGGTGGCTGCCATAAGCAGCTAGCGGTCAGTGGTAACCGTTACCGCCCCATCGCATGCAATGAGAATGCTCACCGTGGTGGCTATGGTGCGACCTATGGCGGTCTACCAAAATGGTCACTGCCCTACCACGAGGTGGCCTAGCCACCTCTATGGTAGCACGGTGAGACCAATATCAGTCTAGCTGGCGATTACCACCACACCACAAGAAGGCCTTGGAGGGTCAACGATAGTGCGGTGGAGATGGTGATCAATGCAAGAAATTATCACCATACCGCGGGGTGACCCAACGAGCTTGGTGGTAGCACGGTGAAGTCAGTGTTTCAGCTCGGTGATGTCATGGGGTGAGCTCAGGTGTTCTCACCACCTTCTCATGACATGAGTCAGAGAAGGAGCACGGTAGCATAGTGCAAACTTTAGTGAGCTCGGCTGAGCTCACCGCCATACCGTGAGGCAAGTCTGACAAGATTGCAATAGTGAGGTAGGTGGTTGGGTGAGCTTGAGTGAGCTCACTGCCATAACACGACTGGTGAATACGAACTCAACAGTAGCACGGTAGGAGCTTAGGTGAGCTCAAACCTCAACTGACCAAGCTTGACCAGGTTTGACCAACTATCAGTAGCAACGAACGAATCAAATGGTGACACATGGCAAGTTCTTTGAAATCTTATTAGAAGAAATTTTATTTCTTGATTACTATAGAGTTTTATTATTGAATGGAGGTTGACAAAGATGCCTGAGACCGATTTAATGTTGCACGGATCAATGCATGTTGAATAAGTGGTGCACATTATCAGAAACGAAAATCTTGTAGTTGGATGATTTTACTATCCTGATGACCATTGTTGGCTGAGACAGGGTGAAAAAGTAAGCACACGGTGTGAGATTATAAAGTAATCTCGTGTGCAGTCAGATCAGATAGGATGAGCGATTAGAGAGAAGCACAGAATTTTCAAAAAGTCTTAACTGTGAAAACATAGTTTCTCATTTTTTATCGATGTGAACCTTTGATGCCTTGAGGTTGGGATGGTCGTGAGGCTATTTGAGAGAGTCAACTGAGGAGATGAAGAGAATCTACATGGTATGTCTTTGGAGACATTGTTACTGCCTTACTGAAATAGTCTTCTTCATGTCTAGCAGTGACGCAGTAAGTGGCGATCGTGGGCATGGCATTTACCACCTTACCACATAGCGGTCTAGTTGGTGGCACAGTTGTATAGTTGGTGGCGGGCTGACAAATCAGAGGCTTAGGTCCTAAGTGTGGAGGTTGCTTGTTGCTGGTGAGGTAATGTGGCGAGTGATGTAGAGGTGGCGAGTTGGTGGGTGATGGTCTACCACCTTACCACGAGCGATGAGAAGACTTACCATGGTGGCCGCCGTAAGTGGCTAGCGGTCACCCCACCGCATGCAATGAGAATGCTCACCGCGGTGGCTATGGTGAGACCCATGGTGGTCTGCCAGAACGTTCATTGCCCTACCACGGGGTGGCCTAGCCGCCTCTGTGGTAGCACGGTAAGATCAATATCGTTCTGGCTAGTGATTACCGCCACACCACAAGAAGGCCTTGGAGGGTCAATGATAGTGCGGTGGAGATGGCGGTAAGCACAAGCAATTATCGCCATATCGCGGGGTGACCCAACGAGCTTGGTGGTAGCACGGTGAAGTCAGTGTTTTGGCTCGGTGATGTCGTGGGGTGAGCTCGGGTGTTCTCACCGCCTTCCCATGACATGAGTCGGAGAAGGAGCATGGTAGCATAGTGCAAACTTGAGTGAGCTCGGCTGAGCTCACCGCCATACCGTGAGGCAAGTCTAACAAGGTTGCAATAGAGAGGTAGGTGGTTGGGTGAGCTCGAGTGAGCTCACTGCCATACCATGACTGGTGAATACGAGCTCAGTGGTAGTGCAGTAGGATCTCAGGTGAGCTCAAAGCTTGGCTGACCAAGCTTGACCAGGTTTGACCAACTATCAGAAGCAACGAACGAATCAAATGGCAACACATGGAAAGTTCTTTAAAATCTTATTAGAAGAAATTTTATTTCTTGATTACGATAGAGTTGCATTATTGAATGGAGGTTGACAGACATCCCTGAGACCGATTTAATGTTGCATGGATCAATGCATGTTGAATAAGTGGTGTACATTATCAAAAATGGAAAGCTTGCAGTTGGATGATTTTATTATCTTGATGACCATTGTTGGTTGAGACAAGCTGAACAAGTAAGCACACGGTGTGAGATTATAAAGTAATCTCATGTGTAGTCGGATTGGATAGGATGAGCGATTAGAGAGAAGCATAGAGTTTTCAAAAAGTCTTGACTGTGAAAACTTAGTTTCTCATTTTTTATCGATGTGAACCTTTGATGCCTTGAGGCTGGGATGGTCGCAAGGCTATCTGAGAGAGTCAACTGAGGAGATGAAGGGAATCTACATGGTATGTCTTTGGAGACATTGAAACTATGTGAAGATCTAGTATTTGTGTTTCTTTCCTTCTCCAGATGGACAAGATGTAATCTCCTGAAGAGCATAGCTTTGTGTTTGTATTGTAACCGCTTTTTGTTACTGAATAATACAAGTGAGCTGAGTGTTTGGGAGGGTGGGGTTTTTTACCTAAAAAGGTTTTCCCCACATAAATATTTGTGTTCACATGTTTGTCTTTCATGGTTGTCTGATTTTGTATCTTGAACCTATGCTTGTGTTGAATCTATTATAATTTTTTCATTTACTTCTCTCAGAGGATCAATGGGGGATTTATTGTGCTTGTTTCCACTTTATGGCATAGCTATTTTATGTCCTTGAAGTGATAATAATGAAATTCACTAAGGTATTGTTGTCTTAGATACTGATATATGATGATAGACCCAACTTCGTATCCCCAACAAATGGTATCAGAGATGGTTGAACAAGGTGGAGGCTTGATGATACCAACAAGTGGTGTCAAAGCCTTCTCCTGATTATTGAAATTCTGGGTATTTCTCTTGTGATGATTTCTTAGCCTGGTAAGCTTGAGGAAATCTAGAGAAAACGTTTGGTGTTTGATCCTTTGATGAGTGGAAGTTTCTTCTTTGATTCAACACGCAAGTTTGAAAGATGTTGGAGATGATTGGAGTTGATCATATTGTTGCAATATGGTCTGAGGCTCCTAGTTCGCAACAAATGTTCCTGATGCAAGGGGCGTGAGGTATGCTTCTGGTTGTGTTGCAGCGAAGCGTGGTTTCATACTGAGTGTTTGTGTGAGAGGCTCCCTGGTGGTATAGAGTTGCTTGTGTTGTTGTTCAACCATGAAGTTTTGTTCTTGTGTTGGGTGTTTTGACTTAGCATTGAAGGCAGCTTCTTTGTTGCTCTGATTGCATCGAGGCTATGAAGTTGATCTTGGTGGTCTGCAACTTTTGTTTAGCCTGGCTCTCTCATATGCTTGTGCATGAATGAGGTTTTGGAACTAGTCTGAAATGGACCTGTTGTTCCTAATTACCTGTTTCTTGCACTCGCATAGTTTAGTTACATGTCTTTGGCTCTAAAGATTTTTTTGTAGATTTTCCTAAAAAATATATGATGCATATTCATGTTTTTCATTGTTCTAGTTAACCGTGATGGTTGTGTGCAAAATCTTGAGACTTCCAGATGAGCAGTGAATATGGAGGTGCATGGGTGTTTTATAAACACTGTGGTTTTTTAGGTTTTACATAGTCAAGGAAAACTTGTGGTTTGTGGAGTTGTTGTTCTGCTATTTTTCTAGACCCTGGCTTTTGGGGTGTGACTGGATGAGATAGTTGCAATTCGACATGGTTTTGAGGAGATGTGATGTCTTCTCTACATGGTAGTGTTGGTATGAGTTTCTCTTTCATCATTCTTGTGGTGTGCTTGTTGGTTTTCTAGACTATGGTGCTTGATTTGTGGATGTTATTGGCAAATTAGATCTATTGTTAATCTGGTGTTTGAGTCATGTTTGTGTGGCTTGGTTGTTCTCTTTCATGATCTCACTTTTGCAGTTTCAATGAGATGATAGATTTGCAGGTTTCATTGGTTACATCCATGAGTTGTGCAATTTTGTGGGTTGTCCTTACCTACATGTTTGTTTTGAGACAACTCAGAAATGGACTGTCTATATCCACGATGTTTTAACAGTGTGGTGCAGATTTGTTAGCTGGCCTTGTATGTGGTCACTTGTGCATTGGCATGGTTTTTTTGTGATTAGAGGAGGAATGGCATTTGACTATCTAAATAGTTGGTTTTGGACCAGTAGCATGTGTGTATCATGATGTCATGGAAATCTTGTTACACCGATGAGTGTAAGTTGTTGACAGTGATGGTGTGGTTGGTCATGATGCTTGGAGAGCTCAGTGTCATGTTTCAGTGGGAGGTTTAGCAATGACTGTGGATTCATCACTTGGTGATGAATGATCTTCTTTGGTGTTGCAGATGCTTCTTGGGAACTCTTAGATCTTGTTATTGTAGAAGATTTCTTTCGCATCTGCATGGTCACTATATGAATATGTGCAACATCTTGAATCCATGGAGAACCTTGGTAGTTTTTTGGCTAAGATGTTGATGGTGCTTGTTAGAATGGTATCTCCTAAGGGGGATGTGTAGATCATGGTGTCATGATAAGCTCCTGGTTCAGCTAGTTTGGAGCTTTGATAGTGGTCTGGTGTTTCTCTTTTCTTTGAGTACCTTGGTCATATGCTAGAGGACTTCATGTTTAGTCCAGTAATGCAAATTGGAGTTAGCATGAGATGACAGGATTTCGGTGCTCATGGATGCATACAGAATAAGGTGAGGCTAGAATTATTTTAAGAATTTTGTTGGTTAGAATAACAAGTCTGAGTAGCCTACACCTTGGTTGAATATGAGCTCAACAAAGACCATGAAGGAAAATTATCTTGGGTAAGTCATGGTGGCTTGTATATCTTGGAGGAGCATCTTTTCTTTTCTTCTTGGTCTCCTCAGTAGTGAAGTTTACTTGAAAGGTATTCACCCATTATATCTTTCAGATTTGTGCTATGCTTTATTTTTCATTAATATGGATCTTGAACTATTGTTTAAGTTTCTGGAGGATCCAAAATGAAAGGTGGACAACATTGTGTATCTCCTTGTGCTTTTCAAGACTGATAGGAGATGGTAATATGGGTTACTCTGATCTCCTTTGAGGTGCTTACATCCATGGGGTTGTTGTTATGGATTTTCCCTTTGTGATGTGAAGAAGATCATTCTTGACACAGCTAGCATTTAGAAGTGTATGCAGGAGGATGCTACATGTTATGATTTGTTGTTTTCTCTATATTCTAGTCTTTTTCTTCCTGAATGTTCATTGGACTTTAGATGTATGTGGAGTTTTGGTGTTTCCTTCTTCAGTTAGATATGGAACCTTGGAAGAATGTGGAAGATTTTTGAGAGAAATGTTTCTTGCAGCAGGTGGTTGTAGGTTGTACATATCAGTGCAGATGTTCCTTGGAACTACATGGTTACATTTTTCTATGTGTAGGTTTTGTGGACTTAGTATGCCTAGATAAATTGTGGTGGTACTTTCTTGCATTCATCTGGACAGTACCCTTGCAGTGGGAGTTTCTGGACATGTTTGGTCTTTTGACTGGATGACATATGGTGCTTATGTTTCTGTTGATGGGTGGTTACATGATGGCATGAGGTTACTAATGGTCATACCTCTGAGGTATGGGTGGTTCGATGATTCAGCACGAGTTGTGGGTGTTGTTTTTCAGCCGCATGGGTTTGATCAGTTGGATGAGGGCAGTCTATTTTATGGTTGTTGTTCTAGCTGATGGTTTATTTTTATGGAGAATGGTTTCTCATTCTTTGTTTGCGTTGTGCTTTGTTGTTGTTGTTGTTCCTTTGTTGCCTAAAGGATCAGATGTTTGCATTCCTGAGACTGGTGCTTTTTCACCTTGGCGTGTTCCTGTGTTTGGATTTGTTGCCTGAGATGGTTGACATTTTTTGATGTCGTTGCAGGGGTCTTGGTTGGAGTGTGGAAGCCTGGTGTTGTTCCTTGTTCGGGTGTTTCGAGAAAGCCTAAAAGTCTTTAGCAAGTGGGAGATTGTTGGGAAATCTATCTCAACTTTCTAACTTGAAATCTCTTGAAGACTTGGCATTTTTCTTCATGTTTTGGCCTTTACCGCCATACCATTGTATTGTTTCCTTGGTGGCATGGTTGTTTGGTTTACCGCTTTATCACGGGCCACCTTGCTTGGTCTAGAAGTTGGGTGGTGTTACCACCTTACTGCAACAGTCTTCTTTATGTCTAGTGGTGACGCGGTAAGTGGTGGCCGTGGGCATGGTGGTTACCACCTTACCATAGGGTGGTCTATTTGGTGGCACGATTGCACGGTTGGCGACGGGTTGATAGAGCAGAGGCTTACCTCCTTACCGTGGAGGTTTCCCATTGGTGGTGAGGTAACGTGGTGAGCGGTGCAGAGGTGGTGAGTTGGCAGGTGATAGTCTACTGCCTTACAGTGGGCGGTGAGAAGACTCACCGCGGTCGTTGTAGTAAGACGCTAGTAGTTAGTGGTGACCGTTATCGCCCCACCGCAAGCCATGAGAATCCTCACCATGGTGGCTATGGTGAGACCACTAGTGATGTGCCAAAGCGGTCACCACCCTACCATGGGGTGGCCTAGAGGCCTTCGAAGTAGCATGGTGAGACCATTGTCGATCTGGTTGGCAATTACTACCACACTGCAGGAAGGCTTTGGAGGCTCAGCGATAGTGGAGTGGAGATGGTGATCAATGCAGGCAGTTACCGCCATATAGTGGGGTGACCCAACAAGCTTGACGGTAGTGTGGTGAAGTCAGTTTCTGGGCTCGGTGATTCCGTGGCATGAACTCAGGTGTGCTCACTGCCTTATCATGGCATGACTCAAATTGGAGCATGGTAGCGCAGTGGAAAATTGGGTGAGCTCGGCTGGGCTCACCGCCATATCGTGGGGTGAGTCCTACAAGGTAGCGGTTGCGAGGTAGGTGGTTGGGTGAGCTCAGACGATCTCACCACCATACCATGACTGGTGAAGATGAGCTCGGTAGTAGCGTGGTAGGATCTCGGGTGAGCTCAAAGCTTGGTCGATTGAGCTTGACCAGGTTTTGACCAACTATCAGAAGCAAGGAATGAATCAAATAGCGACACATGGCAAGTTCTTTGAAATCTAATTGGTGAAATTTTTATTTCTTGATTACGATAGAGCTGCATTATTGAATGGAGGTTGACGGACATGCCTAAGACCGATTTAATGTTGTGTGGCTCGATGCATGTTGAATAAGAGATGCACGTTATTAGAAATGGAAAGCTTGCAAGTGGATGATTTTATTATCCTGATGACCATTGCTGGTGGAGACAGGCTGAACAGGTAAGCACATAGTGTGAGATTATAAAGTTATCTTGTGTGCAGTCAGATCAAATAGGATGAGCGATTAGAGAGAAGCACAGAGTGTTCGAACAGTCTTGACTATGAACACTTAGTTTCTCATTTCTAATCGATGTGAACCTGTGATTCCTTGAGGCTGGGATGACTGTGAGGCTGGCTAAGAGAGTCATCTGAGGATCTGAAGGGAATCTACATGGTATGTCTTTGGAGACATTGAAACTATGTGAAGGTTTCGTATTTGTGTTTCTTGCCTTCTCCATATGGACAAGATGTAATCTCTTGAAGAGCATAGCTTTGTGTTTGTATTGTAACCATTTTTTGTTACTGAATAATACAAGTGAGTTGAGTTTTTTGGAGGGTGGGGTTTTTTTACCTGAAAAGGTTTTCCCCACATAAATCTTTGTGTTCCCATGTTTTTATTTCATGGTTGTCTGATTTTGTATCTTGAACCTATGCTTGTGTTGAATCTGTTATAAGTTTTGCATTTACTTCTCTCAGAGGATCAATGGGGGATTTATTGTGCTTGTTTCCACTTTATGGCATAATTTTTTTGTGTCTTTGAAGTGATAAAAATGAAATTTACTAAGGCATTCTTGTCTTAGATACTGATCTATGATCATAGACCCGACTTTGTATCCCCAACAGCTATCACCAATAAAATAAATTTATATTGCCACCACCTCATATTCTAATATTTTTATTACTAACCATCACAATCCACCTCATCCCAATCCAAATACCTATATAATAAAGACACCTTAGGGATGTTCTATTGAGTTCTCAAAATGACACTTTAATTGATCATTTTATGTTCTCAAAGACTTTATTATATTATTAGTTAACTAACTTGAAGATTACTAAGTTTGAGATGGCATCAAATTTGATAAAGAAGAGATTTGGAAATGTTCTCAAGAAAGTTGATAAGGTCTAGATGATCCATAGCAGAACATTTGTAGCTTATCAAGAAAACAATAGATCTTACATCTTAGAATGAAGGAAGTGATAGAATCCAAGGAGAATGTTGGTAAAAAGGTGTTCAAAGAATACAAAGAGTTAATGGATATGCATGATAAATATTAAAACATGCCAACACAAGAAATTAGTGATTTCAACCAACCTCTAAATATGTCTCTACCAAATTTCTTCGATAATGAAGGGGGGTTAAAAGAACAAGATATATGGAAGGATAAAGTTTCCTAGTATTTACCAGTGGTCATTGATGAGGTAAACGATGAAACAAAGGTGATAGAAAAGGAACATGTATAATTGGAATAGATTTTTACTCTGGAATTTGTTGTGGAAGATACCATCAGCAACGCTAATACTTATGCTAAAACAAGATATATCGATCACTTGTCTAAAGTTAATATATTTATTGCTCGAAAAATCTAAGAAGTAGAAATTATCAAAGTATCACAACATCTTATGCATTATTATGAAGTATGGACCTTGAGAAAATCTTTGGTTATCACGGATACCTAATAAAGACTAGTATACTATGGTACATCACAGATTGTGGTGGACTTCTTTAATTATCTCATGTTTATTTCTAAATATAGTTGTTAAGATTTTAGTAAAGCATAATTGAATCAATGCCACTTTTGATGTAATGGAATGAAGCTTGTAGCTTCTCGTATATAAGGGAAACCAGGTCCAAATTTTGAAACATATTAGATTAGGATCATCACTAGAATAGAAGCTGCAATAGTAACATAGGTATTTCCATGGCATAGAATACTTCCGATATACAATGTATCATTTTTTTAGGTAATACAAATGGAGAATAAGAATTAAACTAGTGTTTTAATTCAAGTGTCAATTTTTTGTTAAGCTAACTGATAAATATTATCTACTTATCTCCAAGGTTGATGTTTAATTATTATTTAAATTGGTGTATCAAGTATATATTCAATTTATCAAGGAAATTTTGTTGTTCTTGTGTGGTTTAGTTAATAGGATCCTTCAAGTAAGTATTAAATTATTTTCATTAAATCACAGTAATCTAGAAAAGGTCATTTGGATCGATAAGAAGAACCTGATAATTGCATCCTTGCATGTATTTTCCAGTCATAAAATTCTCAAAGTGCAAAACATTTTGAACTGTATCTTGAGTAATAGGACACATATGTCATACAAATGTTGACTCCATTAACCCAATAGAATTAGGCACTGATCATATTCATTATAAAACAATACTTCATAAAACCTTATTCACATTTAAATTTCAAACATTTATAGTAGGATTAGTCGTTAGCCTTGCATATATTTCACTTCTACATATGCCATTGTGAATATATTTCCCATTTTAGAGATTACATAGATAGATTTTAAATTTTCTCCATCATTTAGGTACACTCGCCTAGGTCTAACAGAGCCTAAAGCGTATGGGGTTCTCAACCATATCAATTAACCCCATTCGTTAGCCAAAAATGGTACCAAAGAGCTTGGAATCCTCTTAAGGTCTATAACCTATGCTTTTGAAACCTAAATGATTGGCGTCTCTACTAGGGACAAAGTTAAGAAAATCCAATAGTAGGTCATCTTTCCTTATAGAGTCATTAAACATTTTCAGATCAAATTTTCAAACCAAAAATTCACATTTGTATAATTACACCTTCGTATACTTAAGAAAGGAGACTTTCTTGGAATAAACCAATAATAATCTCATTCAGACCTTAACATTTAAACCCATCTAATTTTGAAGAATTAGGTGGCGACTCTACCAAATATTTGAGATCATTGTATGAATGATAAACTAAACATTAGATCAGAAAGATTAGATCTTAGACACCAAAGGATCACAATATCACCCAAAATGGATGGTAGAATATCTCTACATAAAGTAAGTCCAAAGAAAAGTGATGGTATGTGGAAAAACAAAAATGGGTCACCTCCTTCAAAGGTTACTACCAATAGAGATGGAACAACATCAAAATAACTAGATGTCACATATAGGGATCAAGAAAATACATTAGAACCACCTCTCACAACCCACAATAGTTTCAGTCCTCTAAATGGATCAAAATTTCAAAGTGATGAAGGATTTCCATCAAAAGGCTACCATACCCACCTTGGGAAAAATATTTTGAGTAATCTCACTTTACATTTTAAAGAAGACCCTCAGAAAATGAGAGAGTTATATGCTCGTGCAAAAGAGGAATGGATTTGAAACCAAAGAGAATATGATCATAGGATGGCACTTCAACATAGTGGGGAGGCCTAATATGAACCAATAGAACAAATGGTGTCTACAAAAAAATCATGAAAATCCACAAATGGACACATTGACTGTTGAACAAATACTGCAAAACATACAAGTAATTCAAGAATAGACTAGGTTAGCTAGACTTAGGGAAGAAGAACAATGAGAAATACAAGTATTGCAAGAGGTAGAATGTCAAGGTACAAATAGTAACTTGAAATATGTACCACCCCATAAGCAGGGTGGGCATGCTAGCTCAAGTAGCTTGTAGGGCTCACAACAAAACATAGGTGTTCCAAAATTTCCAAGAACACCTTACAATACAATAGGAAATATAAATAACAAATTATGTGTAGTAGAATATCCCACCACAAACTTCACAACAATAGAATTTTAATACCATCACCCAACCCATGACCAATACTTATCCTCCTCTTGGCCAATAGTATGTCCCACCCCACCAACATCATGTACATCAACCAAATGTGTAAGGAAACATGTACCCCCACCAAAAAATCCAACAAAATGTACCCCACCATCAATATCAACAAGGATCTCAGTACTAGCCTAACCAACCTAACCAAAACCCCTATTCACAAGGACCCCCAAATATAAATAGATATAGACAACTAGACTTATCTAGACACCTGATATGACCAAGTCAAATTGGTAGTGTTTTAAGAAATTCAATCCCAAAATTTTCTTGAAGCAATGCACAACAAAGGAGCATATAAGGATTTTTTATGCATTTATATATGACTATAATGAAGAATACGAAGAAATCTACATGAGGTTATTCATGATGTCTTTGGTTGAAGATGTCAAGGATTGGTTTAAAAACTTGCTTGATACTTCAATAAGTTCCATAGTAGACTTCAAGGATCAATTTAGGGAACAATATGAAAGCCATTATGATCTAGATTTTTCCATACATGAATTAACAAGAACTCAAAAAAACCATAATTAATTTGTCATTGATTTCAACTAAACGTTTTAGAAGATATGCAATAAAATTTCCCCTAGATCAAAACCAATAGATCATATGGCCTTGGTCATCTACTTAAGAGCTTTTGACACCAAGACAGGGTATGAACTCAGGAATAGCTTTCCCAACACCCTAGTAGAAGCATAGAAAGTCACTATCAACATTAAAAATGGCAAGAAAGTTTTAGGGGTAATTAGAAAGAAGGATAATGCCAAAATCCCAGAAAACCCCAATAACCAGTAGGCTAGACATGACAACTACTACAAAATTAGCAAACCTAGATTACATGAAATTTTATATAATACTAACTAGAAATATGGGAGACTAGTAGATAACAATCACAGACAAAATTTTAATAAAGACATCCTAGACCCTTTGAAGAAACATGGATCACATGTGGTAGAAAGTAGTTCATGTTGTTTAGCATGCAGTTTTCCACATACACCTGAATATTGCATAGTAGCTCAATCTCTATAGGAAAATGAATGATCTTATGATTAGGAGAGGAATGATCATACCATAAATATGTTAGATTTTGGACCTCACCAAGTTGATGAAGAATACTCATCTTCTGAAGAAAGGTTTGAATATGATGTCAGCAACCAAAAATACAATATTAACATGGGACAACAAGAAATATTCTCAAATCAAGAAAATGATGAAGAAGAAATTGCCTATACATCTAGTGTGACACCATAGTTCCAACTTAGGACACCAACCAAAGAAGAAAAGATGGCCCTTACATTAATTGTTGTGGCATAAGCCAAAGGTGGCTATAATTTGAGGAATACAACCACAAATACAGATCAAGTAACACCTAGGTTCATGTTCATAAAAGATCAAAACTATAAGGAAAATACCCCAGAATGCCAAAATAAATATCAAAGGTAGAACAAGGGAAGATAGGAGACAATGCTAAGATACAAACTGAAGAAAATAATGTCACTAAGATAGTGAAAACTAAAGAATCAATGATCACTCCTTCATTTGACATAACACAAGCATTGTCCCAAATCAAGATGTTTGTGCCTTTACTGGAGATGATGAGAGTTGATTAGTATAGGGATATTTCTATTAAATTAATATCTAACATGTCTAGTAAGCAACATAACCAAAGTAAAGATAAAAGCAATAAAATAAATAATGTTGAACAAGAAGCCACAAAAATGCCAAAAGTGTACCTTGGTGATAATTTGGCAAAGAAACCCTCTCAAATAGATCTATTTTATACCACACTACTAATTGACAAAAAGCTAGTTGAAAATTGTATGATTGATTCAAGAGTGGAAATCAACATCATGCCTCTGGCTATCATGAAAGAACAGGGCCTATGGGTGAACACTACTTACAAAAAATTCTATGTCATGGATAATAGGTTTGTCCCAGTGGTCAAAGTTATATGGGATGTAGAGTTGAATTTGGCAGCATACCGTGAGGCAACATACAAAACTGACATCACTGTGGTGGATAATCATCCTTATTATGACATGTTGTTATCTAGACAGTGGACTATAGCAGTAGGTGGAAATGTCCAACTAGACCTATCATATGTAACCATACCAGTAAAGGGGAAATAATTCAAGTTGTATAGGGAACCCAGATTGAAGCATGTTATAGAGAATGTTAATCCCAACCAAATGAATTGTTTCTATGATAGGGATCTTTGAAATTTCAAAAGTGAAAAATCACAACCTAAATTGCAAAACACAGAACAAATCAAAAAAGAAGCTCAATGTGATTATAATGGTGTAAGGAAGAAGTATTTTGATGGGTTGTGCATCAAAGGTGTAAATGGAGTTGGAATAGTATTTATTTCACCCTCTGGAAAAATATTCAAGTACTCATTCTTGTCAACATTTGAATGTACCAATAATATAGCTAAATATGGAGCATTTATATTAGGCTTGAACATTGCTACAAGATATGGGATTAAGTTGTTGGCAATATATGGGGATTCTAAGTTGGTTGTCTCTCAAGTCAGAGTGAAGTGCTTATCAAAGAATAAAAGACTAAAACAATACAAAAATACAGTTTGGTACATCATTGAACTGTTGAATCGATTCTCAATAGACTAGATAGAAAGATCTAAAAACATAATGGTAGACTTCCTGGAAAATATGTCTCTGAAAATATATGACATTACGCTAGCAGGAATAATAGAAGTAGAGTTTAAAACAAGGCCTGTAATCCCAGATAACATATGCAGTTGGAAGGTATTCAATGGTGGTGAGGAATTAATCAATTTCCTTAATTGTATACATCAATCTGAGTCTCGGGAAATTGACTTCAATGCCTTTGTTGAGGAGATAGATAGAAAACAAATTATCTTCTGATAGTAAGTGGTACAACTTAAGAAAAATAAGATTCCAAAGGTCCTTTTAGTGTTGGAGAGGGTGTTTGATGGACATGAAAGATTCAATTTGAAACCCACACCTGTCACGCATGAGGACATTCAAGAGATTAATCTTGGATCAAAAATGTTACCCAAAAGGGTATATATTGGCAAAATGATCACCCCTAAGGTTAGATAAATTTTTATAGCTTGACTTAGAAAGTACAAACATGTTTTTTCTTGGTGATATGACGACCTCAAGGAATATCAAGAGGATCTCTTTCAGCATGAAATTCCATTAAAACCTGATCCTAAGCCATTTAGAAACAAGCAACAACCCATAAACCCTAATTTAGCACCCAAAATGTAGGAGGAACTTATGAAGTTGAGATATGGAGGCATTATCAAACCAGTTAGACATTCCTCCTGGGTATCAAATTTGGTACTTGTAAGAAATAAAAATGGGGATATAAGGTTGTGTGTAGATTTCAGGAATTTGAATATGGCATCACTCAAGGATAACTACCCGCTTCCAAATATGGAGGAAATTTTGTAAAGAGTCATAGGCTATGAGTTATTTTCTATGATGGATGGCTTCTTAAGATATAACCAAGTGAAGGTCAAGGAGTTAGAGCAATATAAAATTTCTTTCGCCATGCCCTAGGGGAAATATGTTTATGTGAGAATGCATTTTGGTCTCACCAATGCTGGAGCAACATTTCAAAGGGCCATGGATGTAGAAATTTATGACTTGATTAATGTTATAATGGTAGTATATCAAGATGATCTAACATCATAATCCAAAAATTCAGAAGATCATTGTGCACATATAAATAAGATTTTCATCAAAGCACTAGAATATGGAATTTCTCTAAACTCGAAAAAGTGTCACTTTGTTGTCATAGAAGGAAAATGATTGGGGCATATTTTCTCAAAGGATGGATTATGAATTTATCTAGAATAGTTGGAAGCTATTGACAAGATCCCCATCCCAAAGACCGTAAAATCCATCTATTCTTTCTTCGTGCAACTTAACTTTGTTAGGCGATTTATCTCAAACTTTGTAGAGATTGTAAAACCAATCTCAAAGATGTTAAAAAGGGTGCAAAGATTGATTGTATAGAATAATATATTAATTCCTTTGTTTCAATCAAAATAGCTATCAAGGAAGAACCTATATTGAGGTCCCCATAATTTGACAAGCCCTTCCAGATATTTTCCTTTGCATCATTCCACACGATATCAGCAATAATGTTACAAAAGAACAATGAAGGATATAAGAAACCTATTTCATTCTTCAGTAAATTACTACAAGGGGGAAAAATAGAAGTATGACATTACTGAGAATAAATTTTATGCGCTAGTAAAATCAATCAAGGCATTCAAGCCCTATTTAGTAGGGGTAGAAGTTATCACTTATGTGTCAAATGTTGCATTAAAAGAATTTGTTTTCAAAAACAGAGGTAACTCAAAGAAGATATCGATGGATAAAATGTATCTAGGATTTTAACATCAATATTCAAATCACAAAATTAGTAAGAGGGCAAGGACTAGCAAGATTAATGGTTGAGTCCAATCTAGAAGTTGCACAGATTTACATCATGGAAGGGGAAGAAAATTGGGTGTCAAGAATAGAAAATGCACACTGGTACACTAACATAGTAGACTATCTTAAACATATGAAATATCCAGATGGTTTAAATGACAACCAGAAAATAACCTTGAAACTTCAGGCATCAAAATATTTTTTCATGTATGGATACTTGCATTAGAAAAATAGGGACGGTGCATTATTATTGTGCATGTATGAAGCACAAGCAAAACATGTTATGAAAGAGATGCATGAGGGTGTATGTGGGGGACACTTTTCAACAAAGACTACTACACACAAGATACTAAGAGTAGGTTATTATTGGCCCAGGGTCTTTAATGATGCTTAAAATTATGTAAGAAAGTGTGAATTTCTTGCCAAAAAAATTTGGCAAGATGAAGTATCAGGGGGCACTACCATTGAGACCAATGTAGGTTGAGGCCTCATTTTATCAATGGGGAATTGATTTTATACGTGATATTACATAAAAATCTAGTGGTGGGCATAAATGGATCCTAGTAGCCACTGATTACTTTACAAAATGGATAGAGGTTGTACCAACAAAGTAGGTTACTAGCAAGGTTGTGATAAAATTCCTATTAGAAAATATCATATCCAAATTTATATTCCCTGTAAGATTGATAACATAAAATGGCATGTGCTTAAAATTAAATGAATTTAGAAATTTTTGTGAATCATATGGTATAACAATCTCATATGCCTCACCCTACCACCCCCAAGAAAATGGATAGGCATAATCTAGCAATAAGAGTCTTATAAAGATAATCAAAAGGATATTGGATAATAATAAAAAGGTATGGGATTCTAAGCTGAGATTGGCAGTTTGGGTAGACAGGATTACAACAAAGAAGGCTATCAGAAAGTCCCCCTTTGAACTAGTATATGGAACCCAATCCAGGATGCTTTTGGAAAATCTCCTACTAGTCTATAAATTAATATTACAAGAGGATTTAGACATTCCCAAACCTATGGAAGACAAGGTAGAATAGTTAGTAGAGTTGGATGATATCATAAATTTAGCACAATCAGGAAATTCAATCATAGATGAAATACTTATTTGATAAAAAAGAAAAAAATGGGAAATTTGAAATAGGAGATATGGTCCTTATGTGTAATGCTAGAGTTCAATAAAAAGGAATACATGGGAAATTTAAAGCCTTGTGGCTTGGACCATTTATTATCATTGACAAGTGTGGGAGAGACTCATACTAGCTGCAAAACATGATAGGAGAAAGTCAAGAATTTTGCATGGAAAATTCTTGAAGCATTTATTTTCTTAAGAAATATTATTCCATGCACTATAGTTTTAGGATTTCCTTTTCTTGTCTTCCTTTTACCACCTTCACCCATGGTTTGATCCCCAAAAATAATGTTGAATTCTTTCAATGGCCTCACAGCCATTCATCCCCAATCAGAGCCACTATTAGAATTGAAAATTAGCCTCAATTTTTCACTAGTCCTTATCACCTCAGTATGACCATTTAAATTTACACCATGGGTACTATTCCTCAAAAACCATCACATTTGTATAATAAGCCTAATTTTTTCATAATAATAATCCCTTTAAACCCATTCTTATTAAAAATATTATTCCAAAAACTTCCCTCCCATAATCGCTATCTTAATACACACTTTCCCTTAGGACTGTCACTAGGGAAAACACATATTCGTGGAAAAATTTGATTTCAGAGAGAGTTGTATCTCAGTCCCTTTCATGGGTTGATGGAGCAAGCTAACATGAAATTTTGAAGAGAGTGCCATGTATTGAAGGGACTTATTCCAGAGTCCCCTCAACAACCTGAAAAGAGATATATCGAAGACACTTGAACTTTTCGAAGGGAGGCGGTATCTTGTGTCCTCGATAGATCGAAATGCAAGACATTAAAAAGAGCATAATATTTCAATTATGTCAAAAAAATTGGCATTCAAGAAACAAAAAAACATCTCTTGGACATAACCAATTATTATACAATAATTAATGAATAGCTAACAAATCAAAGATACAGTTGGTGGAATGGAAATTTCGAAGACACATTGGGTTATCGGCCTGAGTAATGTATAATTACCTTCGACAATACAAAAACAATTGAGAATAAAATATTGAGGATAAAATCTTATATTAGGGGGACACTAATGAAAGTCCCTTCGATCGCTCTGATAACGAAAAAAGGAAGATCAAAAAATATTAAGAAAGCGATAAATAAAGTAACACCCAAGAAATGGTTTTCAAAAAAACTGTAATATATAGAAGGGAAGTAATTGCATGTCCATTCAAAACTTTGAAAAGAGAAACAAAGGCACAAACACATCGAATGGAAAAAGAGATATCAGTGAGAGTAGAATTATAGTCCCTTCGATACAGCAACAAGGTACTCCTCACCTGGCTAACATGATCGATGAAGTTTTCAAAGAGATAATTAACATTAATGCCACCATTGATTAGAAAGTTGGTAGGATCAACATTTATGAACTAGATTTGAATGATATGTGTCAAGAATTGATCGTATTTTTCTTATGAGATCTCAAAGAATACACGAATTGGAGCTAAATTTGGAGAATGTGGGATTGCTTGATAATGATGAAGCTCAAAGGAGGTGACACCAGTTCAAGTAAGTATCTGACACTCCAACTAAATATTTTCTCAAAGTTAGTTAAATTATAGAGGTGCTAAGGTTTTAAGAACCATGGAAGGAACACCAAAAAACCTAAAGTAAAAAGACAAACAAAAATGAGGCCATTAAATCAAGACTTAATTGAATTGTTCCCCGACTCTGGATCAAGGTCCTGGAAAACAACACAATTAAATCTTTCAACCAAGAAACTAGAAGATAAACAAAGAAACCTGGGTGATGAATGGACTCCATAATGAGGATATGATATGTTCATATACCACTATAGGAAGAAGTATAGACATAAGTCAGTGCCCAATCCATTGAGGATGAACCTAGGAAAACTTGAGATGCCAAATTTACTTATCAATGTAGAACTGATCAAAGTATTAGCTAAATGTATAATCCTAAAACACAGACAGTTCATCTACATGATGGGTCATATTTTATCCCCATCACTAGGGACTATATTTCTATGGTTTTCCAATTGGATTTATCTATGAATATGCCACTTAAAATTAGATATATTTTGGAAGAGTATCGTACTATGGAAAAAAGTTACAAAAGATGGATACTTCCTTTGTATAGAACTAGGAACACAAGAAATCAGCTCAAAGGTTTTCTAGTGATGAACGACCTCCATTTTCTATTGAATTGTTTGAAGAATATAATAAATGTTAAATATTCAATATACTAAGAAGGGTGGGTGAATCAGTATATTCTCAAACTTATTGAACAAACACCATCCAATTAAACCAATGGATATGATAATTAAGATAAGAAAAATCATCAATAGAACATGAAACACATAGCACAAGAGACACCAGAACTTTTTATGTTGAAAAACCAGAATGGGAAAAACCATGGTGAGGATTAACTCACAATATATTATAACTGATTATAAGATATTACAAAGAGGTGGCTTACTGCCAGAACTCTCTGTCCAAAATGGGAGGCTCACTGCCTATAAAAATGAAGCAACAGAATGGATAACCACCTAAAATGAATTGATAGGAGTACACCTCAAGTGCAGATCCATTTCCTTTTTAATTCTAGAAATTCACATGCTAGTATATTATACTTCACTCTCTTCTCTTCCACACACAATCTACCAACACTCGCACACTTCACACTCATATTCATATCTTCAAAAAAACTTGTATATATATCTAATTATCCATTAGTTATCAATCAGGTCGACTCCAAATAATCCCAAAAAATTCTCAAAAACAATTCAATCGAGTGGCATGTCAACATGGATTACCCAAACAAAAATTAATCCATTTCATTTTCCATAGATTTAAAGGTCGGCCAACAAGAGACCTAATAGAAAAAATGCAATCAACAAAATGATATCTCGATCACCTATGTGTATGAGATCTTGTCCATGCATGCATTTACCAATCTCAGACTACTTCCCAAAAAACTGAAGTAGTAGCTATTTATCAGAGAGGATACCAGAGGATAATTTTATAGTACTGGTTCAAAATATCGGATTAATGTGAGTTTGAGCCTTGTAGTTTCAACTCATATATTATGATGACATCAATGACAAAAAAATCTAATAGTAAGGGATATGATCTTCTTCATTTTTCCAACAATCTCCCCCTTTGTCATTGATGGCAACATGTGCCAAAAAGAATATACAAAACTGTATAGAATATACTATATTTCCCATTCCTCTTGATTTCTCATTCCTCTTCTCCCCCTTTGACATCAAGGAAAAAGGTCAAACAAAAAGATGAAAGATCTATACATATGGTCTAGAATATTCAACCACATGGAATCAAAACTTTTGAACTCCCCCTAAGGAGTTATCTCATGCAATATAAAACAAAAACAAAAAAACTTTTATCCGGAGGAGGGAGCACTTTTTAGCTCCTATAGAATGCCTTGCCAGGCCACTTTTCCATTCTCCCAACTCTTCTTAGCAAATACTAGTAGCTTGTTCAAAGATTCTAAAGCAATAAAATTTTCTTCATCTTCATTCAGAGAGTCTGGAGTTAGATTTATCTTATCCAAGTTATCAACATTAGCCAAAACATTGGCTACTAGAGCATACTCCATTCTCACATTATCACCAAGCAAGCCGAATTTCTTGATTATCTCTTCCTTCTTCTTCTGTAGCATAAAGAAATTTTCTCTATGTGCAAAAATGGCATTTTATATTGCTTTATCTCTATCCATTGATATATTATAGGTGCTAGAGACAACGGTCAACTAGGACTCAATGGAGTCCATGAGATATTTTATGCTTTGAGTGGCATCAGGCCACCTTATAATATATACATACACAAAATTAGCTTCAACTTTGCAAGCATTCACAACTTCAAGGATTTTCTCTACATTGGTATGTGTCGAGGCACATTTTTCATGAAGGATCAACAATATTTTCTCATCCAGCTTCTATTGCGCATCCTTCATAGATTTCTCAATAAGCCCAAAGGCATGCTCCTTAAAGGAGTCCAATACAAGCTTCAATTTCTCAACCAGGGAGAGAGATGTGTCTACAGATGTATTTGGTGTAACATCCTATAGAGCCTTGATGGAATATTGAATTAGCTCAATCCCTTTTTATGCATCTCCAAGATTTCTCTCCTACCAGATGCATGAAACACATCACCCAATACTATTTTATGTACAAAATAAATCGTGTTCAAATCTACAAATCCTTGATTCATCGGAAGGTTCAGGAGTTCCAAAGGAACTACCAGTTGAAATTGAACCTACTTAGACAGTAGTCATTTCAAAACATCATCAGAGGAGGAGGCTTCTCCAATGGACTTCTATGATTCTGCAACCTATTGCGATGCTTCTTCATTCTTTCTAGTAATGTTATCAAATTCCTTATTTATGTTTTCTCCTTCTTCCTCTTCTTTTTCTTCTTCCATTTCTTTTTCTGCATACTTTTCTTCCTATTTTTCTTCTTCTATCTTCTCTTCTTCAATTTGATCTCCTTCTTCTTCTTATTCTATCTTCTCCTCTTCTCATGTATCTCTATCTACCTCTTCAAGGTGTATCAAACAAGTAGCAACATGAACTTTTGCTTCAACATTTTCCTCAGCATGCTTTTTATTTTCTGGATTTTCCTTAATAGTATTGATCTTCAGTAGAACATCTGTACTACCTATTTCTGGAGGGACAATGGTGCCATTCACTTATAGAGGTATATTATCATCAGTATCACCGAAAGGAGGTTCTTCAACAATTTTTGTAGATTTTTCTTTTCTAGGTTTGGATGTTGAACCGAATGCACCAATCATGTCATACCTTTTCGCAATATCCTTGATAGTCCTTATTGTTTCCTTCCTAGTTTCTTTGATTTATTTCATATCTTTTGTCATCAAGGTATTAACCCTTCTTTTCTCCCAAAAAAATTTAGCACAAATATTTTTCAAAGATTCTAAATTACCTAGAGATAGAGAGGATGAAATTTATTTATAATCTTTATTTTGTATTCTCTCGTCTAGCTCAACTACCTCTACTCTTCTTTTCATCAACATTTCCCACAAATTTTTAGGAACATCACACTTTATGTTATCCCATTTAGCTTCCATAATGATAACTTATTTGATGATTGCCATAATTATTGTTTCTTTATCCTCTTCTCCTACTAAATTATACACATCCATTGTGGACTTCACCATATTATTTACCAAAACATCAAGCTTAAGAGGGGAACCAAGTCTTATTGGGGAGGCATTTTTTTCTTCCTGGTTCAAAGGAACTTCCTCTGTAACTTTGACCTTCTTTGCATCATTAACATCTCGTTCATCAATATCTTTAGAGGATGATACATAAATAAATTTCTTCAAGCCAACACTAGTTTCCTGTGATGCACCGGAGGAGACACTCACCCTTCTCTTTCTTGTTAATTTTGCACCAGGGTCATCTTCCTCTTCCTCCTAGTCATCAGTTACACTCATGTTCTTCTCCCTCGTAGCCTTTTCTTTTCTTCACTTGATAGGGGCTACCGGAGGAACACCTTTTCTCTTCCCAAATCTAGTAGAGGGTCTAGAAGGGGTCGGGCCTTTGCCTTTATCAGCGGTGTTGTGTACAGACTTCACTGTAGTGGGTTCGGAAGTAGGAATGGAAGGAGGGGTCTTATTGGATCTCCTTACACTAGGTAGTTTTGTAGACTTCTAACCTTGTGCAGATTCTCCTCGAGTTATCTCCTCATTAGTGAAATTAGATTTCTTCAGCATTTCCTTTACATTTTCTTGTGATTTAGCTTTATTGAGTTTCAAATGCACTTCCATAGATTTTTCAACATAGATCTTGATCCAGGGTTCATTTGGATCCTTAGGAATTTTCAATAAAAGTTGAACATATCCTTTAACAACATCTTTCGAGATTTCATAACCCAGAGGCTAAATCTAGATGGTCTAGGGTTCAACTGCCTCTATCATACATTCATCAAATGATACATGAAATATAATCTCATTTTTATATTTATCTACAATCTTCCTTGGAATCCTATCCCTCTCATTCATTTTTTTCTTAAAAATAGATAAAAATGTTGTAAAGGAATTTTCTACATTATCCACATCACCCAACTTGCTCATCTGCTCAAAAATCTAATGTGCAACAAGTCAGGATGGGTCCCAACACACAGTTCTAGATTTTCACAGAAGAATCATCAAAAAATAGAATAAAAAACACACAATCAAAGAACCATACTTGAAAGGATACTTCTTTTCTTTTGACATTCTTAGGTTCTCAAGTAGATGTTGCCCGAGGAGCTCACATAAATCATATTTCACACCATTTACAAACATGTCATAACCAATATAGATAGTTGTGGTAGACACGGAGTTATCCCTGTTAGTGAAGTAGATTTTGTGTCCAATCATAATGGATGCATACTTCATGGCTAGATTTTTTAGAGGCTTTGTAGCAAGAGCCCTTCTATCATATGTTGCAATGGTGAGATTTATGACCATATCATTATTTACTGCTATCAGTACTGGTACTAATCTAGAGTTACATAGTCCAGTAACAACATTAATTTCTTCGTTCCCTACCTATTTTATGCTACATGGTTGAGGTGTATATGTTTCATTAAGGTTGACCTAATTGAGATTGTTCTAGGTCATGGAGGGTATAAATGTAAGTAGAATTGTTGTATGGAAGTAGTGTGAAGAGTGTGTGATGCGAAAGGTTTGAAAGTGATCAAGTGTGTTGATCTAAGTGCGAGCTTTAAAGCCTATGACTTCTTAATGCAATGAGTAAAAGGTTTCTACATTTCAGTATGTTTGATGAGCTGTTTGTGCTTCAGTGGAACTATACCTTTGACATATGAGAGATGCATTGTTATCAATCCAAATTAGAATTGAGCCAACCCTTCTTTCTTCTTTCTTCTAGATAGTGAGTCCTTTGGTAGTGATATTTATTGTATTCGATGGTGCAATTCATATATTAGTGAGCTAATCCTCACTGTGGTTTTCCTCTTCTTTGGTTTTCCACATAAATCTAGTGTTCTTAAATGTGTTTGATGTGTTTGAATTACTACTTTACATGTTTACATTATGTTAATGCATTTTAAGGATTTAATGGAACTGGATAAGGGTATAAGAACTAATGCAGATTTAAATGTTAATGAGGGTTTTTGATGTTTTAAAAGTGTACAAATGATTCGCTCCCCCCTCTTAGTTATCCTATGCATATAAAAATTGGTGTCAAATCCGTGGTTCCCAATAAAATCCTAAATTTCTTGAGCTATATTTAGATGGTGCATAGGAAAGGTGTTAAAGATCCTTTGTTCGATGGAACATATTTTACCTATTGGAAAGCTATGATGGAGTCTTTCTTAGTCTCCCTTGGATTTGGGATTCTATTGAAAGAGGTTATACTATACCTACAAATGGACCATCAACTGATGATAATATTAGGCATATGCGAACAATGACAAAGCAAGCAATACAATCCTAAGTGGTCTTACTAATTTAGAAATTGTGAAAGTTATAAGCTACAAGTTTGCTAAAGATGTCTGGATAAAGTTGCTTCAAGGAATCTATGAAGGATATGACAAGGTCAAACAAGCGAAGATGTGGATCTACAAAGTCAAATTTGAAACCCTAAGGATGTCTAAAGATGAAGATATTACTGCCTACATGCTCAGAGTTGATGAAATTTTCAATTGCATCAATGGTCTTAGTGGAAAGTTAGATGAAAGAGAAGTGGTGAAAAAGATATTAAGAACTCTACCTAAAGCTTATGGTCATAAAGCTTCGGCTATTGAAGAAGCTCAAAATTTGGATAATTATTCTAGAGATCAAATTTTTGGTGCTTTAACTTCTTTTGAAATGAGAGAGTTTGATCAAGATGCTACAAACAAAGAAACTGCTTTTGAAGTCTACAAAATGGAAAAGGATGATGGATTAGATCTAGATGATCTTGATGAGGTGGAAGAAGACTTTTTGAGGAGATTGAAAAAGGGTACTAGAAAATACAGTGGTAAGCTACCTTTCAAACGTTTCAATTATGGAAAATAGGTCATTATACATCTAAGTGTCCAATCAAAGTTACTGATGAAAAGAAAAAGGATCATAAGGGTAAATTTGTCAAGAAGAGTTATTATGTTGAAAAGGACATTGGTGTATCTGATGATGAAGAATCCTATTATCCAGATGAAGGAAGTGATGAATGCTTGTTCATGAATTTAAATGTTGGAACTAATTTTGTCAATCTTGAAAGATGTGTGAAGGAAAGTGCTCCAAAAATTGAAGGAACCATGTTGACTAATTTTCATGCTAGAGAGGAGAAAAATTACTAGATCATTGATAGTAGATTCTCAAATCATATGAGGATGATAAGAGTAAGTTTGTTAATCTTGAAAAGTATGATGATGGTCTTGTTAAGTTTGGTGATGATAGATCTACTAAGATCTGTGGAAAAGGTTCAATTAATTTTGATGGAAAGCATAATACAAATGATGTTCTTTATGTTAACGGTATTTGACATAATCTACTAAGTGTAGGAAAAATGTGTAGGAAAGGATATATCTTGTATTTCAGAATGGTGATTCTGAAATTAGAAAAGGAAGCTTTGGTATTTTGGTTGCTATTGGAACAAGGACAAGAGGTAATGTCTACCAAATCAAAGGTACTTTTGCAAAGTGCTTTATGTATCAAACTAATGAAAGTTGATTATGGTATAGAAGAACGGGTTACATCAATATTGATAGCCTAGCAAGGATAAGTTATACTAATGTTGTGAGATATTTTCCAAAGATTACAAATCCTATCAATGCAATTTGTAAAGAATGTCAGGTTGGAAAGAAAACAAAGGCAAGATTCAAAACAAAATAAAATTATACCATAGGTCCCTTGGAGTTAGTGCATGCAGATATGTGTGGACCTACTAGAATTAGAAGCTCATATGGTGACATCTATTTCATGTTATTAATTGATGATTATTCTAGAATGTCTTGGGTTGCATTTCTCAAAGAAAAATCAAAAGCTCTAGACAAGTTTAAAGCATTTAAGGCTATGGTTGAGAATGAAATGAATTTAAAAATCAAATGTTTGAGGTTTGATAAAGGTGGTTAGTTTACTTCACATGAGTTTAGCATTTTTTGTGAAGATCATGGAATAAAGAGGCATTTTCCAACCCCTAGAACTCCTCATCAAAATGGAGTTGTGGAAAGAAAAACATAACAGTTCAAGAAGCAACTAGGACAATGATGAAGAAAGTTAATCTTCCAGATGTCTATTGGAGAGAAGCAATTCATACTACATTATACATTCTTAATAGAGGTCAAGAAAGAACAAATAGTTCAAACAATCCTGATGAGTTATGGTATGGTAAACCCCCTATTGTGAAATATTTCAGATTTTTTGGAAGCAAGTGTTATATCAAAAGAGATGAAGAAAAATTAGGAAATTTTGATGGAAGATCTAATGAAGGAATCATCCTTGGATAATATACAAAAATCAAGGCCTACTAGTGTTACAACAAGAGTTTGAAGAAGATTATTGAGAGTGCAAGTGTCAAAGTGGATGAGGAACCACATCAAATTTTAGTACTAATAGAAGTATATGAATTTGATGAATTCCCTTGCAATGAAGAAAAAAAGTCTGAAGAAATAGGAAAAGAGTTGACAGTTGAAGAGGAAGAAGCTCTAGAAAGGAATCCTTAGACTCCTAACTATGTACAAAAGAATCATTCAAAATATCAAATCATCGGAGATAAGAGAAAAGGTGTGCTAACAAGGAGAAAAACTGCTACGACAAAAGAACAAGTAATTTTTGTTTACTTTCTGAGGTGGAATGAAAAATAGTGACTAAGGCATGCAAAGATGAGAATTGGATCAAAGAAATGAAGGAAGAGTTAGAACATATAGAGAAGAATTTGACTTGATAATTGGTCCCAAGAACGGAAAAAAAGAATGTGATTGGTACTAAGTGGGTGTTCCAGAACAAGCTGAATGAAGATGGAAAAGTTGCTAGGAACAAGGCTAGACTTGTGTGGAAAGGTTACTCATAGGTTGATTTTTTTTTTTCTTCGATTGCAAGAATGGAAGCTATCAGGAGGTGTTTATCTTTTACAGTACATAAAGATTTCAAGGTGTATCAGATGGATGTGGAGACTACATTCTTGAATGGTGAGCTGGAAGAAGAGGTATACATTGAACAAACAAAAGGTTTTCAATTGAAAGAAGATGCAAATATGGTATGTGGATTGAAGAAAGCATTGTATGGACTAAAGCAAGCTCCCAAAGCTTGATGTGCAAGTTACCTAAGTACTTGTTGCAACAAAGATTCAGGAAAGGTATTGCAGATAGCAATCTATATTTCAAAGTTGAAGGAGAAGAAATCTTGAGTGCTGTGGTATATGTTGATGACATAATATTTGGATGAAATGAAGATATGTGCAAAATTTTCCAAAGGAAATACAAAAAGAATTTGAGATGTCAATGTGTGGGGAGATGAATTTATCCCTTGGTTTGTAGTTCAGTCAATAAACAAAAGGCATATTCATATCATATTCTAAGTATGTTAAGGAAATATTGAAGAAGTTTGGAATGGATGACTCTAAACCAGAATGTACTCTTATGGTTACTAGGTGTAAGTTAAGAAAGAATGATGAATCTCCTAAGATAGATTAGAGAAAGTATAGATCAATTATTGGTGAACTATTATATCTTACTGTTACTAGATTAGATATCATACATTCAGTTTATCTTATGGCTAGATTTCAAGAAGATCCTAAAGAATCTCATGTTGCAATAGTGAAGAGGATATTCAGATATTTGAAGGGCACTTTGAATTATGGTTTGTGGTATCCTAAGGATACTGAATTCTCCTTGAGTGCATATATAGATGTAGATTGGGTTGGATGTGTAGATGACAAGAAAAGTACAAGTGGTGTTTTTTTCTTTCTTGCAAGTAGGTTGGTTTCATGGATATGTAAGAAGTAGGATTTAGTTGCATTATCTATTGTAGAAGCATAATATATTGTAGTAGCATCATGTTGTACACATGTGTTGTGGATGGAGCAAACATTAAAGGATATCAGAGTTTCATATGATGAACCTATTCCTATCATATATGTGACAATACAAGTGCAATCAATATTTCAAAGAATTTGGTAATGCATTCAAGACCAAAACATATTTCAATTCGGTATCACTTCTCGAGAAAGAAATTTGTAGAGAATGAGGTGAATTTGGATTATGTTCTTACTAAGGATCAAGTTGCTGATATTTTCACAAATTCTCTTCCAAAAGATACTTTTGAGTATCTTTGAGAGAAGTTAGGCATTATTGCCTCTCCTTCTTTCAACTAGATGCATAAGTGTGTGCATCTGTTCGAGAAGCATTTCAAGATATATCTCTTAATCCTGGACTGATGTTGAAGGCTACCTCTTAGGGGGATTAGGTAGTAGTGGTTATTGGATGGTGCAGTTAGATGGATCATATTGTGTGCCCCTAAGGGGGAGTATACAAAAAAGAGGGTGCAAAAGAATGAGTGCAATTGTAGGTGTTTCCCTTTGTATGTTGTCAAAGTAGGAGAGAAAGAGAGTTGGATGAGTCTATGGCCATTTTCCATTGATGTAAAAGGGGGAGAGAGTTAAAGTGATTGAAAAACCATGAGAATATGAAAAGGGTATGTGTAGGATCATCATGGAAAAACAAGCCCTTAAGTGGCAATAAAATTCAAAAAATCAAAGTTAGGCAACTTGATGTAAAAATTTGAATAAGTTATCTATATTATTTCAAAAATATGGAAGAATAAAATATGTATCAAATTGAATGTAGTTTCTAAACTACAAGGTTTATTTAAAAAAACAAAATCTATTTGGTGAAAAATTGAAATTTCAATGCAGTAGTACTTAAATTTCAAGGAAAAAATAAGAAGTAGGTGTCTGTTTGACCACCCTAACCACAATAAAATGATAGTATTTTTTTATAATAATTTAGATATAAGTAGGGGACTCATGTAAAAATGTGATGCATATTTTATTTTTATTTTTTTCCAAGTAAATAATTAATTATGAATTATTTATTAGAAATTTTTTAAAATATAAAAACTCATATGTCTAACCACCTTAACTTGGTCAAAACTTCATGAAATTCATTTTATTTTTTAATCATATAGTATGCGAAGCATAAAATGTGATACCGTTTGAAAGCTATAGATGTTTTTCAATCAACCTATCAATCAGGACTTTAGTCATAATTGAAATAGAAAATGAATAATAATTATTTATTAAATTCAAAGTAAATAGTAATTTATATTGGTGGAAATCTGAAAATCTCCTTTAAAAACCCTTTTTGTTTCATCAATTTTGGGTAAAAAAAAGTTGTCAGCCACATGAGCCATCATATCACTTAGATATCACTAATTTTTGGCCCATCATGATCTGCACATACCCAAAAACATGGAGAGAGTTTCAAAAGTGAATATGGTTTATAGATCATAGGGGGAATAAATATGGAAAAGTATTGTCTATGGAGAAAAGGAGGAGAGCGATCTAGTATGTAGTATTTTTGATGTTGCAAGAGAACAAGTCTATGAAGAGTGAAGAGTAGTCCTAGTCAGGGGGAGTACTGCTTATTGCACTATTGATTTTTGTTACTTTTGTTATTGGTGGTTTTCTAGATAGGCGTTGTAATCAATGACAAAGGGGGAGATTCTTGGAATTTTGGAAGATTGAGTTGTTAGTGAGTTGCTTGGGCATTGTAATTGATGTCAACCCCTTGTATGAAGATTGTTTTGGAATTCTTTTGGTGTTGATGATGTCAACCCCTAGATTTAGAGTTATTGGAAGTTTGGAGTTGTTGGTATTGATGTCAACATAATGTTGCTAGTGTTTTCATTGATGATTGTTGTATATGGAATGATGAAGATGTTGTATAGGTTGCAAAGATGTTAGTAGTGTTGCTAATGAAGTTGGGTCACTTAATTTCTAGGAGCTTTTGAGATAATTTGAATAAAAGAGAGTTTAGTGTAATAGGTGGTGTTTAGTTTTTTGCTTTGCATTTTTTCATGCTTGAAGATATGCTTATGAATTTTGGGCATGATGATCATAGGTATTCAAAGGTATCATATCTAGAGTTTTAGGTTCTAGATCATATTGTAGTGGAAGATGTGTTTGATAACATGTTTGTCTAGTAAAACAAGGTGTCTGGGAGAAATGGATTGCTCCACATTTCTCCGTAGTGAAGTTTCTGGTGTTGCGGATATGGAAACATTCTTACGATGCTTGTATCTACATTCCCTTAGAGTTTCAAATCTTGAGTTATTTTTTAATGTTGTTTAGTGTGTTGGGTGCCTGTGCTAATATGTTTGGTTGCACAGAATGAAGTTGTTCTTGAGTTTTAGGTGGTTGCAGTAGTTGTGCAAAATATTTTGATGATGTTGGAATATTTTGGAATCATGTATGAATAATGTGGAATATTTTTTTGTGGGACCCAAAAAATGTTTCCAGACCTTGAGAGGT